>VDFB02016394.1:0-139668 GCA_007258455.2 Sequoia sempervirens | reverse complement strand
GGACATTACATAATGCCAGAATGACAGGTACGAGAGTCTGAAACACATAGAAAGATTATCGACAGGTTGCAAAACTTCTTTACAGTCGGTTTTGCCTTCTATAAATATTAAGCTATAACATTGTCTCAATTTCATTCTGATTATCACAGGCTATATTTCCAGTTGTAGTCAGAGGCTCGTGGGAAAGGTAAAACTGAATGGTTATAAAGGGTCATGTCAAATTTTGAACCCTTGGAGGCTGAGTGCTAGTTAGTTGTTCTTCGGGTTTGAGAGTTAATATTGCAGAAGTCAATTCAAAGAATTTAAGAAACATTCCCATCTGTTATGCCGCACAAATATGAAGAGCCATCTCATGGTACGAAGTATTTGTTGGTGTTTCAATTTGCACCTCTGAAATGCGGATTAGAAACGAACAGCTATGCACAGATAAATTGCTCTTCGAATTAGGAGGGGAAGCTCCCTCTTTACTGATGTTGCTTAAAGAAAGTAAACTAAAACTAATTTTCCAATCTTTTTGTTCAACTAAGAGCACAAGGTTATAAAACTCAAGCGTTGTAGTTGAGATTTTCTCTTTTAGAAGTTCAACTATGACTAAGCCTACTCTAATGACGTTTCTAACTACTCAAGTAAACTTAGAGCTCGAGAGTTAGAAATGGACAAGGAATGATTCTTTGACATAAATACTTAAACAAACTTTCTTCCAATGCACATCTACTGTACTTTCAATGCAAGCTGAAATAAAGATCATATAAGCAGAACATATAAAACAAAAATATGAGACATTATATCAGGGCAACAAAGTAGGCACACGACTTAATTTTCTCAAATCTCAAGAACAAGATTACACTTTTGGGACAGCAGGATTGTAGCAAAATAGGCATATAGCTTAGCGATCAACCATAATACATTGAAACAAGTAACACAAGAACCGAACAATAACTTGCAGCTAAAAGAGGCATACAAGCTTGCTCTTACACTAAGTGAACTCAAACTGAACAACAACAACTTGCAGGCAAAGTAGGCTCAACAATTTGCTATCACAATAACTGTTCTGAACAACACTGAATAACAATTAGAAGGCACTAGTAGGCTCAGCGTTTTGTTATCACAAGCATGGTTAAAAATAAATGGGCAAGGCTACCCTTATTTATACACAAGCAGAGGAGTAGGGTGTTAGTTTTAGGATCAGAAATGTAAGCAATCAGAAAATGCAACACATGAGACAAAGAACACAACAGTTTACCCTGGGAAAACCCTCCTACTCGAGGGAGAAAAACCCAGCCAAAATATCTCTCTTATATATTGAATTTAAAGTAGCAAAAATCTGCTTACAATCTTGGCCACACACAAGGCCAATATAATGCAATAAAGAATTGCACCTCACTTAGATGCAAATACACAATTATATGATCTCTCCTTAATGTCGATCTGCTTTATGCAATAATATGATCTACTGTAGATGCACAAACTCCTTGATAAGTGCGAATGTCTCTTTAGAATAAAATCAATGATCAAATGAATGAGCATCTCCTTCCATATATACAAAACAGGGTGACTCTTCACAAGGGTCGGCCTCCTTCAAGAACCAAGGCGACTTTTCATCTTGGGTCAGCCTTTAAAATAATATTTATATATCATTTATTATTTCGATTTTGAGAGAAGGATTTTTCCCGCAGCTAAAATATCAACATAGGGAACCCTAAAATCTCCTTGCTTTTACAACTAAGACTTGCCAACATGCAAACTTTATTTCTAAAACAAAACCAAGATAAGCATCTAACAACCTATGAAAGCATAAAAATAGGGAAAGTGCCATCTATTACATCTTGATTTCTTTTTTCTTCAAAGAATGGATAAACATGAGCCAAGAATAGAAAGAAAGCTTGGAGAAAGCTTCTAGTTGACTATTAATTTAAATCTCAACCACATCTGCCAAAAAGCTGGAAAATGCATCTCTATCAGGAGCATTAATACTATCTATAGCAAAATTCCGCTTTTCTAGGATCTCTTCATCTTTTGCAATTGAACTTAGAGAATCTTTCACATCTTTAGCTGCTTTATTGAATCTTGCTAATTTCGGCGGCTCTGCAATTGGAGTGATGATCTTTTATAAATATATCCTCTTGTTTTAGTATATCTTTCACAACTTTTATGCTTCTGACACTTCTTCTGATTTTTCAATGGAAGAATATTGTACAACTCTTTTCCAATACTTGTCCTTTTGCTCAAAGCATTTCTCAACATTGTCTGGCTTGAGGCTGCAAACAACTCTTTCATCTGTTGCTTGAATTTCTAGTGTTGTTAGGTTGTAATGCTTGATGCAAGCAATTACAAACTCTAGACTTTGCACTGAGACGGCTGCTGCAAGCAATCTAGAATGACCAAGGTGTCTAATTGCAACATTGCCTGCGTCTTCCAAAGCATGCAAATTGAACATTGGTTTGATATGATGCAAGTTAGTTTCAACAGTTTTGATGAAATCATGATATAGCACTGATTTGGTCTTGAATTCGATGGGAGAGTACTCCATACTGAAAAACTTGAAGATTGACTGTAAACTTGACTATGTTTGGTCAAGTTTTGCACAAACCCTAAATTTAGCTTGCTGATTTTTCTTCTTCAAATGGGCAAATTTTTCAAAAAAATTTGAGATATGGGTTTCGTAGAGAATCTTGTTGCAAGAAGACCTATATCACTCGTTTTTGAAAATTGTTGATGCTCGGTTGAAAAACTGAAACCCTAATTTTTGAATTTTTTTTGAAAAAAAGGCTGAGAGTTGGGTTTTGTGCAAAATCATGTTTGAGGTGGACCCAGATGATCAGATGTTGAAAATTTTGAAGATTTCTTGGACATGCAAGGAAAAATAGGTTCTTGAAAATTGAATTTTTTTCCAAAATTGTTTAGAATCATGAATCAAACTGACCTAGATTGCTGAAAATTGAAAAAGATGACCTTCTGAAAATTGATGCCTTGGAAAAATAAAGCATAGAAAAAGGAGCCTTTGTGTGAGCTGATCAAGAAAATATGAAGAACTCTGAAAAATCCCCAAGTTTTGCCCTTCGAATCTTGAAATGGATAAAAAATTATGTTTTTTCTTCTCTTGCCTTGGACGCCACTTGCAAGAATTGTGAAGAATGAATGCAAATGCATCCTCTAAATAAGTTTTTAGGTTTGAAAATTGTTTTATTTCCTAAATTTAGAATTGTAAAACCCTAAATCAGGTGCATCGAACTTGGGCACTTTCTTTTTTATGTTGAAAGATGAAATTTTGAAAAATTTCTCTATGACATGAAAGCTTGGACGCCACCCTTGGAGGACTTAGCCTTTTTCTTGAAGTTTCCTAAATTTAGCTTGATTTTGACCTCAAATTGACTTTGAATTCCAGATGCTAGGTTGATGCTGTGAACTACCCAACTAATCCATTGCAGAGCTTGAGTAGATTTAACGAGATCATCCTAGATGCTACTTCGGATAAAAACATCATCTTGACCTTCAAAATGCTGGGCGCCCTTGGCTACCTGGGGCGCCATGGTTTCCAGTGTTAGCCATTTTTTGACATTCTTCAACTTCTGTGTTTTCCTTGATGTTTTGATGAATTCTCGTTTCTGGATGATTAGGTGGTCTGATGAATTGATGGTTGGACTCGTTGGATAGCCATATGAATTCTGAGGGGGGTCTCCTTGGAGTGATATTTCCTAAAAGCTGAATTTTGGGGGTCAAAAGCTTGGGTGCCCCTGGCTAGCTGGGGTGCCCAACTCTTCCAGAGTTAGAATTTATTATGATATTTTCAACTTTGCCTTTGACTTCATTTTGCACAATTTCATCCCTCTGTTCCGTCTTCGATATTTGATGATTGCCAACTCTGATAAGCTTGCTGATGATTGCCTTGGAGAGTTGCTTCAAAAATGAAGAGAACACACTGGAGGCGTTAAACCCTAATTCATCCATTTGAGACCCAAAAGCTTGGGTGCCTATCTCCTCCTAGGGCACCCAAGATCTCCAACCTTAGCCATTTTTGGCTCTTTTTCAGCCTTCAAACTTGAAACCTCATGTTATGCCCTCAGTTCGATCTAAATTGCAAGCTTGATGATCTAACTAAGATATTCACTAGAAAACTGGCAGAATTCTGAAGACAATGGTCATACATGCAAATCGTAATCACTGAATTAGGTGGCTCAAAACCCTAGGCGCCCCTGGCTACCTGGGGCGCTCAAAGATTCTAGACTTAGAATATTTTTTGTGATTTTCATGATTGGCATTCTGTTTCTTTGTTGAGACTTCTTTGTTTGATCTTCAATTTTGGATGACTGAATGATCTAATGATCGTGCTGATGGATTCACTGCGGAGCCCACTGGATTCTGAGCTGCATTGTTTGGGATGAGCAAATCCTAATTCCATCATTTGACCTCTTGAAAGCTTGGGCGCCCCTAGTTACCTGGGGCACCCAAAGTTTCCAGACTTAGAATATTTTCAACTTTTTCAATTATTCCTTTGTTCCTCGTGCTTGTCATTGCCTTGATTGCTAGAGACTGGAAAAAATTCTAAGGCATGAGCATCTAGGCGCCTAGACTGAGCCAGGGCGCTTGAACTTTCCAGGCAGCCAAAATTTTACTTTTTTCAACTTTCATAACACCCCTTATCCATTCTCCATTCTATGTTCACGTTTATCGTTTCTCATCTTCTTTTCAGTGCTTGAATGTTTGAATCTGACACCTGGCAGTTGAGTAACCTCCCTTAATGACCTTGGAGCTCCTAAAAAAGGTTATGAAAAAGCATAATAGACCCACTAGGGAAAAATTGATCTTTTTATGATTCCGACTGGACCAGCCTGATGAGGAAGTATTTTAAGCCAATCAAAATTAGTTTGAACCCTAAAAGCCAAACTTTCTATTTTTAGAAAATTTTGGCAGCATCCATTTGAGAAGAAACCCAAAAAAACCCATAAAAGTTCTATTTTTAGAAAGTTTCTAAAAATAGAATTTTTCCTAAAATTTAGGACTGAAAAATTGAGATCTAGGTTTTGTGGACATGGTCACTTTGAGCAGACCTTGATCATCAGATTTTGAAAATTTCGAGTTTTTGGTCCTTCGTTTGATATGCGAATTCCCAATTTTGACCTTTTTGACAATTTTAACAAGACTTTTGACCATTTCTTCAAAATGCCTAAGTGTAGCAAAATTTTTAATTTGGGAATTCAACGATTATTACCAGTTAAACCAAAGAGACTTCGGAGTGCCATGAATATTAAATTCTAATTCTTTTGTAGGGAGTCAGGGCAGTGAAGAAAGTTTATCGCATCATATGCCTTGAAGCGAATAATTAAATGGTTGTGGCTCGATTGGTAATTAGAGATTGTGCCAGCCATTAAATGGAACAAACAGGAATATTAATAGAATAAAGTATTGAAAAAAAAAAACCTAGCCAAATTAATTGGGAGATGCGTCGTGTGAAGACTGCCACCGCAATTAGAGAATTAGATCAAGCGTTTTGCATGGAATATGTAACAAGAGACCATTTCTAGAATACACCGCGGGACCCATCTTCTTACTAGTCATCGTAAGTTTTCAAAAAGCTTCGTTTGAAGCCATTGCGAATAGAGGCAACAATTGTCATGAGGTTCAGCGTAAAGTTCGAAGGGTTTGCTTATTTGTCGGCCTCCAATAATATCCTTTGCATGTATAAGAGAGAAGGAATGTAGCGGTGGAGAAGTTAAGTGGCATAGAAACTGAACAAAGGAATTTGTGAAATTGCGGGGACAAGAGGCGTCGACTCAATATTTCTATATTCATGGGGTTCCTTTTCTTGAAGCGCCAATCTTGTATTTATTGGGCTTATCATATCTAAGAAAATTCGTGGATTTATTTTCTATTGCAACTTCCATCGTCCTATTTAAGAAGTTGAAACTTTTTGGAGGCTGCTGTGAAGAGTTGGAAGTCTTATTAATGGTCGTTTTGAAATATTCCGAGCCAAATTTTTTCAATTTCCAATTACAATGAGCAATGCAACACACATCCGTTAGGGTTGGCACTTAAACCAAAACGATGCAGAATTCAACTCTAACCAAGAATGCGCCAGATGACGACGAGCATATGGTCAGAGGATCTCAAAGCAATGCTGAATAAAGAACTCTAACCAAGAATGCCCGGATGATGACGAGCATATGGTCAGAGGATCCCTATCTTCTATTATGCTGAAAGTAAACTCAACACCCAGAATGTGCTTTCAAACCCGGAGTGGGAATGGAGCTACCATAGGGCGGAGATGTAAGATATTACAATGCAAATCAAAGTAAATAGGCGGCAAGCCAGCCTCTTCCACTTATCCAGCGGGTATTACAATGAAATAACAGAGAAGAAGTAAGATTGCTGACAGTACTACTGTTCAGCTTACAATAATTAGAGATTTGCCTGCCAAATACATAAAATAAGAAAGTCTAACCATGCTGCAATATAGTATAATGTCTCCTCAATGATCACAAAGACTTTCAACCCAAACCCAACTCAAAAGATAGACTTTACGCAAGCTGATATGACAGAACAACAACTTAATATGCATAACCAACAACCCTAGAATTCACTAAAATGCTCACAACTCACTCAATACTTGCCAGAATGACATGAGACTTGATGCAAACGAAAGCTAGGATGATGACAATGAAGACTAGACAAAGAAACAACTGACAAATTGAAGTATTTTTTTTTCTAAACACTTGCCAGGCAAAACAGAATGGAACAGCCTCAAGAAATGTTCTACCAACAAGATAAAATCCAAGACACCTCTAAAAAATCTGCAACTTGGCATAGAGGGGCGCCCAAGGCTAGCAAATGCATGGGTAAACTACCCAGAACCAAAATAAATTCGCCCAAAGACTTATGAGTATAAACTTCAATCTGCAATACAAAATCAGCAACTCCAAATTTTGATTAAAATGCAAGAAACTGAACTACAAATGCAAAACAACTTCTACAATGCAAAATTCACTACAAATCTCACTCAACTACAATCTAACTCTCCACTAGTTGCTGTCTTTCAAGCAAGAAGTCGAGCCAAGGCTAGGAGGCATTCATTCCTCGAAGCAATCCAAATACCATTCCGGCAGCATAACTTTACTCAAGACATAAGATACTGAAATGAAGAGAAGAGGTCTCCATTTATAAGCTCAACAAGGAATCTCCAAAAACTTCTAGAAAGTGCGCCCTAATTCCAATTTGAATTTGACTTCAATTTCCCTCCAAGCATAGGCGTCCCACTTTCAAAGCTAATTTTGACTTTTATTTAAAATTTATCTCCTCAACAAAGTTGGCGTACCTTTCTCCTTGTGCATTTTTGACTTTAGAAATATCAAAATAATTCCCCATGAGATGACCACCCTCAAAGTCCCCCTTTTTAAAACAACTTAAAGTTGTAACACTAGACCAAGGGGTCATAAGATGAAAATGAAACATTATTAATTTAAAATAACTTCTCTCCAAAATGAGCACCTTAAAGCCAAAATCAATATTACCAACTGAACTACCAGAAGAGGAAAGCTTGCTGAGCTGATGCTGACTGGACCACTGCTAAAAATAGAATTTACTAAAAATAGTAAATTCGAGAAGTTGCTTGGATCAAAGTGCATGCGACACCATTGCGAAGCTTTTTGAAAACCCAGAAAGAATCCGCAATCCAAAATCCCCAACTCCAAGCTGTAGCCGTCATAACTTACTAAAAATAGTAAGTCCAGAAAAGTTGCCCGACGCAGTTGCATGTCATACCTCTGCGAAGTTCTTTGAAAACCCTGAAGGAATCCAGAAACCAAACAGCCGAACTCCAACACGCAAACCCTTGAATCTTCAAAAGGGACTATCAAGTAGCCGGAAACCCTAATTCTGCCTCTGACTAGCCGACAACAAACCGGGAATAGGCTATCAATCACTGGAAAGTGTAAGAGATAAAATACTCTGGGGACATTACACGTTTCATATTCCTAAAGCTGTTGCTTGTGATTCATGTAAGCCAAAGTATTATTTCTCCTATACGAAATTCGCTACTTATGTCGAATGCTAACTGGAGTAGTGACGAGGCTTAGTAGCTGGTCAAGAAAAGTCTCAAGGAATTTCTAAAGGTGGGAATCATTATTTGCTGTAATTTGCTGTTTGGGAATTCTCTGCACCATTTTGGAGTTGATGATTTCCAGGTTAGCAGTTAGTTACATTTTGAATAATTCCCTAAACTCATGTACTGTGCAAATCAATATCCAAAGATTATTCTTTGAATTTCTGGTAAATATTATTAAATATATGTTTCTGAGTTGGACATTGTTTATTGAGAATTTCAGTCTTTATATAGAGCTGAATGCCTAATCTATGTTGCTTTGAAAAAATATATGCCATATTTGGGAATTTATGAATGAGGTATGTAAATCTATACATTGAATGAAGACAACTCCCTACTTGACAAAACGAACTGAATTTAGTACTCAGAACAGCCAAAGGTTAATTGTTTGACGAAATGTCTGCTAATCTGCCTGAAATGAATAATTGATCATTTGGTTCAAAAAAATTTGTGTTGAAGCTTGCTGAGAAGAGTACAGAACAGGGTAGGCCATTACAATCATAGCAGCATTAATTGTTTGCGGAAAAAATCGGCAAACCAAAAGTTCAGGATTTTTTGAAAAAATGGGGAGAAAATCAGATTTTCAAAAAAACGCAAAAAATTGAAGAAAAACAGTCAGAAAGTAATTTTTTAAAAAATTTAATGGCATTTCCAGAGCATACAGACATTGAGAGCAAATAAAATATAGAGTTCAATCCATGAATTATAGAAAATAGATTTTCGTTGGTTATACTCATATCGCTGATTAGTGATTACATTGCACAAAACATACTACAACTGCATAAATATCAGATGGTGACAGTTGTCAAAATGTCTATTACAATATAGTTTGTGACTTTGTACAAAGTTGTGATGAGCCTAGCCTGAGCTGACTCATAAACCCTTCTTTGTTCCCTTGAAATTTTGTTAAACAATTCAAATGCAAACTTTGAGCTTGCTGGTCTGAGTTATCAGTTTGATCTAGTGCTTATAATCGATGATAGATGCACAAGTGATGTTTTAAGAATGCCTTCCTTAATATCAAAATGAATTACTAGATGTAGTGCAATCAAGTTGAGTGTTTTCAAATGCATATAAATGAGATACTACTTGTGATAAATGCATATACAGCCTATAAGCCTTATGTCAAACAATTGACATACATCCTCATACACTGTTCAAATGATCATTATAACTCCAACTGATGTTATCTTTTCCGTGCATGTTTGAATAGAGATATGCTTCAAAACAGAGTTTCACTTCTAATTTGCCAGTGGACCTTAATTCCTTGATAATGTTCAGATATCGCAGTAACGATAAAGACTAACATTAACTCTTAACATCAGTTACAAGTGCAGATCTATAAAGCAGCTTACAGAGGGTTATAACAATAATTTTTCTGAGCATAGAAATGACTGATTTTTAACAGCAGTTCGCACTGGAAGTACAACAGGACATCACCTAGAATTGGAGAATGTTGTTCATACTAAACATATCAAACATTTATCAAACAAATACATTCATTGTTCAGACCTGGAAGTTGTAGAGAGACTGAACGTTTGCAGCAGTTGGTACTGTGTCTGAAATCCACCAGTAAGGGTCACGTCCAGCACTATGGATGTTGTACAGCCTTTAATGGCTTCACATGTGCTTGAGAATGAAGCTTGAAAGCTGGAAATGTAATCTCAAAAGCAACCACAAAGGAATACTACTGTTCTAATAATAATCTATCAAACCCTTGAAAATCCTTGTGATAAACTCCACTAAAATACCTTAGTACTGTAGCGTTTATTGTAGTGCGGCACTATAGCGTAGGCACTGTTCCCGAGGTACTGTAGCGAATTACTGTTCATGTGCACTGTAGCGTTACTATTCACGTGCACTGTAGCAGGTACTGTAGCAGCCAACAAACCCTTTCAAACTGCTCAAGAAACTTGAATAAAACTTCTCAAATATGCTCTGTAATGACTCCTGTGTGAAGCCACTCAACTGACAATCTTCAACTGGTATTTCACAGCCTCAGTATGTCTGATTCTGAAGAGTTGACGTTCTCCAAAACCTAATTGCAGAAACCCTTGTTTCTCCAACTCCAAATGTTCTCAGAGAGAAAAGACAAAATTTGAATAATCAATCAATAATGAGTTCTATTCTGTCTTTGAGAAATAAATACCTCTCTCAAAAATTCGACCCCCTTCAAAAAAGTAGTTTAAATGCATTTAATAATATAAAATTCGCCTCTTTTGAACTTAGGCAATTTTATTAATAAATGGCGTCTTTTTAAATGAGTAATAAATACTCATTTAATATTAATTTTACTCCACTATTATAAAGTATTAAATACTTTATAATTCGCCATAATTAATATTTTAATATTTCACTTAAAGTGACTTTATAATATAAAGTCATAATAATAATTATTTAATTATTATTAAATGCTTCCTTATTCACCATTTGCTCATCGAATTGTCAAACTGGGTCGAAACTGAGATTGCCAACTGAGCCAGGTGCCCTGCCAAAAATAATAACCCCTGTTGGCCTGACTTACTATAAATAGTAAGTGCCTGAATATCACTCTGTGAGCCCCCTGTGAAGGCCCAAACCTGAAACAACTGGAGGAGTAAAGTCCTGAAACTCTGGATAACTGCCAAGGAAGACCCTCTCATCACATTTGTCAGCCTACGAGGGTCAAATGATAGGCTAATCCTTACGAACTCTGATGCTCGCAAAAAGGGGACATTACAAAAAGTAAACCTATAAACTAAGTACAAAGTTCCAAAAAAATCAATTGTAGCAAGTGACGTGCTAGAGGGCAGAAGCTCCCGCTCCCAATGTTGAAGCTGCTAGGTGACCGGTTGCCTGCTGAGCTTCTTCAAGTATATCAAGAGGCACGCTGGCCTCCGCCATGATATCTACATCTTCAGGCTCAAGACAATATTCAAATTCATCCTCAAGAACATCATCATCAGATGCAGCAATCCACTCAGACTCAGGATCAATCTCGTCGAGGTCAATTGGGGCATCTTCCTCAATAGTTCCTGTTTTTGTCCATGTAGAAATTAGTCTTTGCTCTACAAGTGAAAAACACAATGACAACAATTGAAATTGATTGCAAGCGTATTAAAAGTCTCACCTTGAGCTTTCTTTAGCTTTAGGCGGAGGTTGTGGTGAACAAACACCAAGTCATTCATCCGTTTTTGTGTTAAGCGGTTGTGTTTCTTGGAATGTATGTGTTCAAAAACACTCCAATTACGCTCACAAGCGGATGAGCTGCATGGCTGGGTCAAAATGCGTATTGCCATCCACCTTAGATTTTTGCATTCGTGGCCAAAAAAATCCCACCATTGAGCTGAAAGTTCAAAGAACATTATAGGGAGATGAGTATCATGTAAGAATATCTTAAAATCTAAGACACATTTAATGATCATGTGACATGAAAAATCAAAAGATTATCAAAATTTTATAGAGTCTACCTGGTTGGAAGGTCTTTCGGCCTTCCACGGCAACCCTAGAAGAGAGAAAACCCCTTCCCTGCCTGTACAATTGCAACTCTGACATAGCTTCATGCAATCGTTCTTGGTTTGGAAACATTTTGTCCATGCACTTTAACAATCCTTGTGTGATCTCAAAATCAATTTGTCTGAATGAAGAGTTGTAGAACAATGATGGATTGAGAAAGTATCCTGTAGCATGGAGAGGAGAGTGCATTTGTCCATCCCATCTCCTATCTATTATGTCCCACAATGGCATATACCTATCCCTGTCATTTTCCAACCTACCCCTCATCACCTCCTTGGCCCTATCCATGGCCTCATACAAGTATCCCATGGGGGATTTATCCCCATCCACTAGCCTCAAGACTTTTACTAGAGGCTCCGAAAATGATACAACTTGTTCAGCCGCATTCCAAAAACTAGTAGAATACATGTAATCTGCGATTGCCATGCCATCTGTTTGATTCCCAAAGCCAGACTCCGTCCACTCTCTTGAAACAAACATTCGTTTCAAATTCATTTTTTGTTGACAAAGAGTCTGTAGTGCAAGAAAATGTGTTGCGAATCTTGTCACCCCTGGACAAACTAGGTCCTTGCCCTTTGTGAAAGACCGCATCATACTCAAAACCCTTGTGTGATTATAAATATATTTGGTAACAGAGCGAGCCTTGTGCAGTATCTCCTTAACCCATTCAATTTTCCTAATGTCCTCTAGGGTTAGATCAATGCAATGTGCTACACATGGGGTAAAAAACAAGGAGGGGTATTTTTCTATCAGAAGTCTCCCAGCAGCAGCAGCATTGTTTGTAATAAATTGAACCACATTATCTGGCCCCACTTCCATGACTACTGAGTCATACATATCGAACAATGCAGCTGCAGATTTCATTGTATTTGATGCATCTACAGATCTCAAAAAAACAGTGCCAAGATCAGAAGAGACAAGGAAGTTGATGAAAGTTCGGTTCCTTCTATCTGTCCATCCGTCTGACATAATGGTGCACCCACTATTAGTCCACTCTGATCGATGCTCTTTAAGAACATCTTTGACATCGTTTACTGCCTCATTGAGCATGCTAGTCCTCAATGTCTGATAAGATGGGGCTCAAAACCCAGGACCTACAGCTGCAAGAGCATCAACCATAGCTTGCCAATATGGAGATCTGGCAACATGGAATGGCATGCTCGAGGAGTACCAAAAATTTGCAATGGCCTTCTTCACTTGATCGTGGACATTCTTCCTCCATCCTGTACTCTCCAAAGTGGTCTGTGATCCTGGTGTACTTCGGGGTTGGAAGAAAACATCAATGTTTCCTCCACCTGTGTTTGGGCCACGTGTTGTAGAAGAAGGTGTTGATCCGGATTCCCTAAAACCCCCATGCCCACCATCCTCCTCATCCAAGTTATTCCTCTTCACACTTGTAGAATTAGAATCTGTTTCAACTTCGGTTCTTGCTTTTTTGGCCTTATTCTCAGCAATACAATGAAGAGCTTGTTTTGCCTGATACATGACATCTGCAGGGCAATCTCTGCAAATGGTGGTGTTATTACCTGGTTCTTTTGACAAATGCCATTTGAACCGATAAATTCCACCACCGACTTCACCCTGGCACCAATTGCATTTAACCTTTGCACCACCATCAATTGGTGTGCAATGTGTCCACGCAAAGTCTTTCTGACGTGGCATTGTGATCACTGATCCAGAATGAAATCTGCAAAAGCATTTTATTTCTCTAAGATAAAATTGAAATTTGATAAAATTTAAAATAGCCAGCTAATTTCTTATGAACAATTGATTATATTTAGTTTTACTATTTAGTAATTTACTGTATTTTTTAATACACTAAATATTTTTAAAATGATATAATAATAATAATTAATTAAAATTAATTAATGATATTTGTAAAATAATTAATTAGAAAATAGTAATACAGTAATTTGAAAATACAGTAAATATTTTTAAAATAATATAATAATCATGATTATTATAAAATAATAATTGTATTTTAAAATTATATTTTATAGTTATACAGTAATTTTAAAATAAAAAATAATACAATATTAATTAAATACTAAATAATAATAAAACTAAATAAATATATTTAAAAATAATACAGTATTTTTTATTTAGTATATTATTGATTTTGAAAAAACAATACAGTAATACTAATTAAATAATACTAAATTTTTGTATTGTAAATCTTAGTTTTATTAGTATAAAAATTAATAAATAGAAATAAATAGTAATACAATATTTAATTAGTATTATTTAAATTTTAGTATATTAGTATTTAAATTAATAAATAGAAAAAAATTATAAATTTATAATAGTAAAACTGTAAATCTTTAACAATAAAATCAAAATGCATTTACGGAAAAATGCAAGCCTACCTCAGACACGGAAGCTTGAAGGAGCCAAAATCTGCAACAAGCAATGGCGTTGCTGGAAGAAATGGTGAAGTCGGCCGCTTTCAAATTCGCCTTTGAAGACCTTGAACTCTGAAGTCCGCCACTTTCATCTGATGTCTGTCGCATTTTCATTGTAACTTATACAATTTCGCGTCGTTTTAGGGTTTGTTTTTTTTTCAGGAATTTAATGGCGGGTAGGTGAGATGATTAATCGCGATTTTTTCCAGATTTAAACGGGAATGAGTCGTTGACTATTGTCAACGATTTTCTGAAAAAATCGGGGAAAAAAACGTGCTAGGTGCTGACTAAATGAAAATCGTGATTAATCACGATTTTTCCAGATTTATGCTTCTTTGATTACAATAACTCCAGTATGCCTACTAATGCTAAGATGTCATTAGGAAGACTTGAACCCTGGTCTCCAACATGAGAACCAATGTAATGTCCCCATTTTGGCCCTACACTCTTCAATAGGATTTAGCCTATTTCCGGAAATTCGTAGGCTAAGCTGATGTGGAAAATTAGGGTTTCCTCTTTCAGATATTGCTCAGTTGGCGTTCAGAGGATGTTGTGCAGACTTACTATTTATAGCAGTTGCTATTTTTAGCAAGTCTATCTTTTGGCAGTATCTGTCTAGCAGCAGTTCAATCCTTTGCAGGTTAGTGTTCAGTTTGGCTATCTATTGTTTTGATGTGAACTTACTATTTATAGCAGTTGGCTATTTTTAGTAAGTCTAAATTTGGCAGTAGCATCATCAGCAGCTCAACTCAAGTCATCTTGCTATCCATCAGTTTCAGTATTGGCATTGGTTTTGGTTATCTCCATGGACTGAGTTTTTATACTTAGTCAAATTTCATGTTTCTCAGTTGTACCCCACGCCTAGGAGTAATAACTTCATGTTGTTTTAAAAGAGGGGCCATTAAGGGGGTCAATTGTGCATTTAATAATTTATTAAATGCTTTATTGTTGCAAAGTGAAAAGGAGGTTGAGTAATATTATATTATTTCAAAAAGTAAAATGCAAAAAGGTGGCATCCCTTTTGGAAGTTGAAGTGATTCAACTTCTTGGAATTTGAAGAGTTCTTGTTGCTTCATTTGCCAATTGAAGTTTATATATTGCTGCTGTTTGAAGAGCTGATTATGCATATTTTTGAAGAGCAAAGTTACGCTGCTGGAATGAATCCAGAATCCGGCTAAGGGAAAGCTTAGCAAATTTACTCCATTCTTCGGGCCTGCAACTATGGTTCCCTAGGTGGTGGATTGAGAGTGTGCTTCATCCAGAAGTACATATTGAGCATTATTGTGGAGTTTTGGTGAGATATTTCCAGTTTTTATGTTGCTGGTTTATCATGGCTGAAAGTGATTTTTGTATACAACTTTTAGTATGAATTTTATTTGCTTCTGGGTATTGAAGATATGCATTCCTAGCACATGGGCGCCCCTTCCCATAGAAGATCAGAATTTATTTCAAAGTATTTATTTTTATTCTTGCAAAATCGCCCTTGCTAAGGGCCATACCATGTTGGGAGCATTGAGAATTGTGCAAGTAAATTAATGGTTGCTTTTTGAAGCTGTTTCATCATTGTGAATTGGGCGCCAACCTTCTCAAGAGCTTTTGCAAGTTATATTTCATCTTCTGGAGGTATTGTGAAGGAGTTGTGATTATTTTTATGTGTTTTCAGTTTGCTGATTTTTATATCAGTTTGCTTCAGTATTCTGATTTTGGTTTCAAGCTTCATTAATTGAGAGGATGTCAAGTGGAAAAATCTTCTATTTCATTGTGCTTTGTAAAGATTGTAGTAACACTTGAAAGTTGCAGTTGTTTATCATTGTAAGACTGTAAACAGTAGTACTGTTTCAGTCATTTAATTAGCTGCAAATTCTTATGATTAATCTCTCATATATGTAACCCCTGGATGGTTTACTGCCAGTGTGGATAAAGAACATTCTAGAAGCTTATCTCTCTTATTTTGCAGCTATTTCTATTCATTGTAAAGCTAGTTAGTAGTACTAACGGCTATTTCATTTTATTGCTGCAATTTATACTTGATTACACTCCCACAATTGAGTGGTTGAGTTTTAGAATAAACATCTTTCTTGATTGTAAACTCCCCCCACAAAATAAGTGGTTGTGTGGACTGTATTCCCCCCACGTTAATAAGTGGAAGTGAGGATTTAAATGGCTGGCTTGCCGCCTCTAATAATGTAATAATCTTACCCACTGAATAAGTGGAGTATCCCCACTGCTTGTGGATGCCTGCATCAGCAGATGAATTGTAATTTCAGTTTAGTTTATTCCTAATGATCCTCTGACCATATGCTATCACCTCGCCCACATTGGGATATTGGTGAACATTCTTGGTTAGAGTTACTTTCTATGCTGATTTGCATTTGGAGCTAACGCTAATCAGTGATTGGTTGCTGATTTGTGTGTTAAATTTTGGGAAAAAAATTAAGGGGAATATTTCAACCAACTAGTCCTCTTTGACTAGAACAAATGAATTAATTGTAGAGTGACATGCACCTTAAGCATCCTCTCGAACAAAATAAAGTAGCTAGGATATCTAGTATCCATAGGCTTGAGGAACTCCTTTCTCAAAAAGTCCTAAACAAATTAAGTGAGTTGTGAAGGTCGCAAATGAACATCTATATGTCTCTCTTCGACTACCAATGTTTTCACCCAATTTATTTTCTCAATGTTTTGTTCAAACATGAACACAACATGCGGTCTAGAAAATGTTCTTGTAAGCACCCTCCACCATGAAGCCAATTAATTTACATACATGGGCTGAATAGATCACCACTTGTACAACATTAGAGGACACAACCTCCTCTATGGTGTCCTTCAAAATTTGACATTGGAAGTTTGCATCTTTTTTTTTGTTTCCTTAAAGAATCAATAGCTCTAAAAAAATAAGTCACCTATTACATGCAACAATGCTATTGATAGGGCTGAAGTCTAATATTGGTCCACCTATCCCTCATGATAGAACAACCATTCCCTATCCAAGTTTTCCTCATTTTCTCCATCAGTACACCCACCTTAAAAATTTATCTATCAAGAAGAGTATTGTGGAGTTCATGTTCTCTAGGGGGGACAAATGAGGGACCCACAACAATTGTATCTTTGAACATTTGTTTCAAATAGGGAGAACATGCCATATGAAATGGTATGGCATGGGCAAATAAAACTTTCATAATTGAAGACTCGACTACCTCAGATGATTACATATTAATTATCCTTGCAACACTAGTAGCTCTTTTCTTTCCCTTTGTAGAACCCTCTCCCCCTTGACTTTAAACATTTATGGTTTGGGTAGGCAATGACATGCTAGGCTGCATAGTCTCTATTAGCATTCCTTTATTTCTTGCCTCACCTTCTAATGTACAACCTAGTCACCTTGGCCTTCTTAGTTAGAGTTATTTTTTTGCAACCTTTTACCCCTTATTCAATTATGTGCAAAAGATGAGAGTAAATCCTTGTGTAGCTGCCACTATAGTCTTTGTTGCACAAATGACATTAGTTATACTCTACTCGCCCCCTTGTATTTTTTTTCTTGTCTTTTTTTATGGTTATTGCAAGATGTAAAATCAGTTTTGTTTTGGATTAATGGGCCCTTTACATAAGTTTTGAGGAGTTGAGAAGAGTAGTCAAAAGGTTAATTTGAACTCACAATCCCTGCAACACTCCCACTCCTAGAAGAATCCCCAATCGCACTTCTATGGCCTGTTTGTTGAATTTGCACCTCTTCATCCTCATGGCTGTGCTTCTTTTTTTTTTGATGAAAATATGAAACATAGTTGCAAGTGCAAACATAAAACAAAAGACAAACAAAAATTCCTCCCTCAGTGTTTGAAACTTTCTCATGTCCCCTTTTTGAAATAGTGCCATGGAGAAGACCTTTAGCTTATTCCCATTTCTTGTAGGCTAAAGGGCAGAACAAGGGAAATAAATCTTAAAGTTTTTTTTAAGTTGAGCTTGGTAATTTGTAATTTTAGGGGCAGTTTAAATAATATTATTATTAAAATAAAAAGTATTTTCAAATACTGAAAATAAAAAGAATTTTTAAATACTAATTGAAGGGAAATTTATTCAAGGGGTCAAATTTGGAAAATTTTAAATAGCGCTTCTCTTCATTTTGGCATTTTCATTATGAGCTTTGGTATTTGAATTTTGGCATCCAAGGATGAAACCCTTGCCTAATAACTCAATTCATATATCTCAAAAATTATCACAATATTTCTTTTTGTTAAAATTTTAAATCAAACTTATTCAGTGTTTCATCCATATGTATACTCAGACATTGGTCCATATGGGACAAGCATCCATCCATACGGGATAGGAACTCCTTTATTCATTTGGGATATGCATCTTTCCAAATGGGATAGACATATATCTATATAACATAGGTACACACTTAGGCAAGAGACTTAGACTCATTGAGACCATTTAGGTCCCAAGTCACTAATTGTAGACTACACTTCCCTATTAGAAGTGTACCAAGGTCATCGTCTAAGAGGAGTATGTATATATATAAATAAAGGGCTTGAGTCTTGCCACAAAATTCGACCTAAAGCCTTGGGGAGTCAAGAAAATTGAATCGAGATTTCTTCTGAGTACACAATGAATGTAATTTATCCTAAATTTGCTTGAGGTTTACTTTTACTTTTAATTAATTTATTCATTTATGTGTTAAGTTGAGAGAATGATTAATTAAATTTTCTGAGTAAGTTGGAAATCCAATCTTCAAAAAATTCATAACCTCAGCTGAAAACCTGCATATTGGGAATCAAGGTGTATTGTATATGTAGTTTTGGTTTTTAAACTATGTTTCATGTAACTGTATGAGTGAGCACACAACCCTTTCTAGGGTTTAGTTTTTCTAGACAATTCTTCGTTGGCTGCCATCCACTCAAGTGAAATAGGGACGAAAACCTAATTAAAAAAGATTACTTTTAAACACACTCTAGGGAGCTGTTGAATGTTAAGTTTTGATTATGAAATTTTTTATGTTAACTTAAAACATAAGTTTAATTTTTCTTATTCAAATGGTTATTGGTTTTACGTATTAGGTGAAATACCCAATACTTAAGTCACTTATAAGCAAATGCATCATAAACTAATCAGTTCAAAATTACTTTACTCTCAAGAATCTAATCCTCATGACAACTAATTATAAACTAATTCAATTAACTAGGATGGCTACATGATTGACAAATCAATAATTCGTGGCCATTGTTACCAACTAAAATTAAAATGCCATGACAATGGATGCAAACTTTTTGTTCATTGAAGGTGTCCTGAAAGAGTTTAATGTTCGTTAGTAATCCACAACATTTCATTAAATCAACACTTCTTAAACTATCCTCAAAACATATAGACTTATATTTCTTATCCATTACGTCAAATTATGTCAATATCGAATCCTATAACTGATAATACTTAAACATGAACAACTCCCTAAATAAAAAATAAAATGAGAACATATTGGAGGTGTTGACTCTCCATCAATAAAGAGTTTAATTTTCTTGAAATATTCCGAGCCAAATTTTTTCGTTTTTCAAATAACAGATTACAAAGCAGTGCACCCGTTAAGGTTAGAGAAAGAAACCAAAACGTGCAAGAAAGCAACTCTAACCAGAATGGCGCCGATGATGGCGAGCATTGGTCAGAGGATCTAAAATAAACTGCTTATGCTGGAAAAGGAACTCGACGCCAAGTATGTGCTACCCAATCCAAAGCGGAGTGAGGGGCGACCATATGACGGAGTGAATACAAAACAATGCTTGAAAGATAAATGCTGAGAAATGAAACTACTCAACACCCAGAATGTGCTTGCTAACCCGGAATGGGATAGTAGCGACCATAGGGCGGAGATCGCACTATTACAATAACTTTGAATGGAAATGAGAACTCAATCTGATTTAAGCAATAATGAAATAACTGCCAGTACTACTGTCAGTTTTACAAATAAGGAGTCTTTGCCTGCCAATGTCTTATGAATTTAAAGGATCAGCATTACATCATTTGGAACCACCGTTACTTTGCATAGTAATACCAAAACCAAATGCCTTCAAATATCAAGATACAGATTTCTGATTTTATTACAATCTGCTCATTAAATGTTTAAAACAGCAATCTAAGGAATTGCTAAAATGCTCATATCTTCCACGAATGACCTCCGATTAACGAGAAATCAAAAGCACTAACTCTTAACTAAGCACACGCCTAGGATGAGACACTGAAAACAGATCTAAAGCCCATATATTAATTATGCACAAATCCCAATGTCCCTAAAGGGTACGGCCCAGCTGAGAAACTCGACTTGGCTTTAAAAATTCAATTCACAACATTAAAATCTGCAATATGGAGCATAAGGGCGCCTAAGGCTAACACAGACAATAAGCTAATACCCACAATGATATTTTTGGTATTTTCTGATTTATGAAGCAAACATGCAATCTGCTGTCTTAAAACAATGCAATAAGCTGAAACTATTAAATGCTAACTTCGAATCTAACTATGCAATGAACTGATGAACAAAACACACTAAATGCAACTCACAGTACAATGATTCACCACTAGATGTTGTCTTCCAAACACGAAGTGATGCCCAATGCTAGGAGGCCTTCATTCCTCGAAGCAGTCCCAGAGCCAATCCGGCAGCATAACAGTATAATTTCCAAAGATAAAGAAATGATGCACAAGACTCCTTTTTATAAGTTCCGTTTGACTTCACGAAACCCTAAAATCCAACTCAAGCTCAAACCCTAACTTTTCCTTCAATAAGGCGTCATTTTCACCTTTAGCTCAATAATCATATTTTAATTAAAACATCACCTTGGTAAATGCGCCCACATTAATTTCCTTTGATTCTGGAAAATTCACCAAATATTAATTATAACCTTAATGAAGGCGCCACCCTTTGAGTCCACCTTTTAAAACGACATTAAGTCATTCGACTAGGCCAAGGTGATAAAATAACATTTTAATTATAATATTTTTAAGTGAAATGAGCTCGACTTCCCAGAACTGCATTCTGCCCGAAACTGAATACGCCACTTGAATCAAAGTCAACTGCCTGATACCATCCTCGATTATCCAAAAATAGAATTTACTAAAAATAGTAAATTCCAAAAAGTGCTCTGAATGCCGAGATGAACATACCACTGCGAAGCCCTCTGAAAACCCAGAAGGAATCCGCCATTGAATCCACCATCTCTGAACAACGACCTCCTCAAAAATAGGAAACCCTAATTTATCTTCCGACTAGCCTTCGGGTTTCCAGAAAAAAGGCCAACGGTCACAAGAACAATCAGGTTTGAGAAGGTGGTTGGAAAACACACTAGATTCATCTCCATGAGAGAACTACCACTTCTTTGATCATGAGTGGTGCAGCATCGGCATGGTGGGTTTTTCCTGAGACGCATTTGGGAACCAGGGATCATACTTGTTGCGTATGGATTAGTTTTCAAACTTCTGGAGTTGTGGTGGTATTGCTTGAGGACAAGCAATTTTGGGAAGCGCGGATTGTAATGTCCCCTTCTCAAACCTGATCTTTCCAGTGACCGTTGGCCTTTTCCTTGGGAACCCGAAGGCTAGTTGGAAGATAAATTAGGGTTTCCTATTTTTGAGGAGGTCATTGCTCAGAGATGATGGATTCAATGGCGGATTCTTTCTGGGTTTTCAGAGAGCTTCGCAGGGGTATGTTCATCTCGGCATTTAGAGCATTTTCCAGGAATTTACTATTTTTAGTAAATTCTATTTTTGGCAGCTAACAGGTTTGTCTAAGGCAGTTGACTTTCCCTTTCAGTTGACTCAAGTGGCGTATTTAGTTTCGGACTTCAGAATGCAGTTTTGGATAAATGAGATTATTTCACTTAAAAATAACATTATATTTTAAATTTTATTTTATGACCTTGGCCTAGTCGAATAACTTAATGTTATTTTAAAAAGGTGGACTTGAAGGGTGGCGCCATCATTGAGGGAATATTAAATTTATGTTGAAAAAATTTGGCTCGGTATATTTCAGTGGTATAAGTTTAATTTTTCTTATTCAAATGGTTATTGGTTTTACGTATTAGGTGAAATACCCAATACTTAAGTCACTTATAAGCAAATGCATCATAAACTTAATCAGTTCAAAATTACTTTACTCTCAAGAATCTAATCCTCATGACAACTAATTATAAACTAATTCAATTAACTAGGATGGCTACATGATTGACAAATCAATAATTCGTGGCCATTGTTACCAACTAAAATTAAAATGCCATGACAATGGATGCAAACTTTTTGTTCATTGAAGGTGTCCTGAAAGAGTTTAATGTTCGTTAGTAATCCACAACATTTCATTAAATCAACACTTCTTAAACTATCCTCAAAACATATAGACTTATATTTCTTATCCATTACGTCAAATTATGTCAATATCGAATCCTATAACTGATAATACTTAAACATGAACAACTCCCTAAATAAAAAATAAAATGAGAACATATTGGAGGTGTTGACTCTCCATCAATAAAGAGTTTAATTTTCTTTTTATGTTAAAAAGTTAATTCCTTGACCTTTGCTTTAATAATTTGAAATGGTCTGTGTTCAGAGAAGAGCAACACAACTGTAGGTAATTAGATCCTTGTTAGTACTGAGTTTGAAGTGACCTGACATGCCTTGTGCTTCCCCTATTACTTACTGCTAATAGCAGTCCTAAATCAAGTAACGCCCAATAGTAGGTGTCGGATTTTGGGAAAATAAAATTAAAAAATAAGTTAACAATGTTGATGTGATTACAATACAGTGGATGGAATGGGATCTTTATCAGAAGAGCTAGTTGATCATGAAAATGGCCTTGTAGTTATGATACCTAATATCTAATTCTTTTATACATGGAAGCTCATGGCGTGAATTTTTGGTAGACTCTTAAGCCTTGCCTGGTTTTCTATATCATACACCAATCTCAATATATGGAACAACTTGAGAAAGGAGAAAAAAGGATATGGGTATGTATCTAATGGTTTTTGGGCTTTGTTTGATCTGGGTGACTGTGTATAGAAATTTTTTTCTCCTAGGGATTAACTATAGCTTTGAAGTTTGAATCTATAGTCTCCCTAGAAGCTTGTATGAATCTGGTAAGTGGGCGTTTTTTAGGCTTTTTAGGAACCCAGTGAGTAACCATTGAAATTCTCAGTGCGGATCAAACTCAAAATATTTGTAGTGAAACATTTCATAAAAAACCACAGATTTTTAAACCATGCAAATTGTTGACAGTTGACACAATATTAAAATAAAACACTATAATTGCCGCAGCAATCATAAAAGTCTAAAATAAAGTGGCAACTTGTGCAGATTACATCTAACAGTGTTTTATACTTTATAATAATGCTGCTCAGGAAGGCATTAATCTCCTGAAATCAAACACACTAATCTAGGTGCATATCTAGTCATAAATGGAAAAAGATGCATCAGGTCTGCATTATAATATAATTTTTTTCTAACCCAACCAACACAGGAGAAACATCGCATAGTGTTCTGAACAAAATAGCAGGCAGGAGAGAGAAAATGATGCTGGCAGCTCAAAAAGATGAAGTTTTTAAGAATGTTTGTTCAAGGTCTGAAATGCTGCCAACGCAAGATAGTTCATGTAGCAATGTGTAGAAGGAAAAGGGTATAGACTTCCATCAGAGCATAATGGAAGGGATTTTTGTTAGATGCATTTGTTGCAACTACCCTACTAGACATGCTTACGGAATATGGAAGCATAGACAATGCACGTGAACTGTTTGATGGAATGCCTCAAGATGGTAGGATATATGGAAAATGGATCAGATGAAAAGGCTTTACAACTTTCAAGCAATAATGATTATCAGGAGTAAAAATTAAATTTTACAACATTTGCCTTGAGTTTTAGCTTCAAGGAATATTGATTTCAGGATAAACGCATAATGGTGTGTTGAAAAGGCTTCCAAAATGTTCAAGCAAATGTAATTAATAGACATGAAGGACGATTTGTCAAACTATTCATTGGACTTTGCTAGCATCATTGTTGCCTGTGCGTGATGGTATGGGCATTTATTTAAGTAGAATAAAGGACATATCTTATTAGGTGTATAGCTAGAAATACTTTAGTCAACATGCATGCAGGATAGAAAACTAAAAGCACATACAAGACATGCGAACTATTTGACAGAGTAACCTATAAATGGATATGAAAATAAAAACAAGTATGCCTAAAGATGAACCTGGATTGTGAATTATTCTCCTCATAGAGTAGACTCTTTCCAAAACTAGCTTGCCAAGCCACAAAGCCATGAATCCCTTGCCTGTAACATACACAGTTTGACCACCTCTTGTCGAGGTCTTGGTGTAGCCACTATCTCACAATTGTGGTTTGTTGAACAAGCCTATCGAAGGATGTGTGGCTAGGAAGATTAGTATGTGCCAAGATTGCTCAGTTTGGTGAATCAACAACATTTTGGCGATGTTCCTTGCATAAGAGATGAAACATGTGTGTCTTCTCGGGCTCCTCATAAGCTAGAAGTGCCATGCAGATCCTGCTTCATAGTTTGTAAATTTGGAGTGCCACCACTGTAGTGCAACTGCTGCATATTTGAACTCAATAATTGCTAATGTCTTTTTTCTTCATTTGGAAGTGAATCTTTTTTTGCTTGAAGTAATAGATTTGCAGCCAAGATCCTTTGACTCATATCTGCTCCAAGTAGGAGATGAAATGCAACAAGTGTGTCATGGAACATTAAAGCTTGCAAGTTCATTGACATCGTGCTATATGCTCCTCATAAGATTCTAGCCCTTTCTTTGCATGCCTCAACATAATCCCATCTGTTGAGAAGGTGCAACACCCTCGAGCTCCCAATCCTCTTTCACTAGAATGAACCTCCAATTTCCCCATCTCTGCCCCCAACTACTCGCTTAAACTCTCCCTCTTTATTGAGATTTCTTGATTACTAGTAAAATCCAACTCCCATTCAAACAAAATGATCCCCAAATTTGTAAAAACTTCACTCCCAGTTGCCTACTATGTGGGAGTTTTCATTTCCATGATTCCATTTTAAACTTGTAGTCTACTACAAGATCATAGTGGTGAGCTGGTGAAATTAAGCACTTATAATTTTTTTTTCTATTATTATTATTTTTAATTTATTATTCATTTTTATATTTCTAAATTTGATTCTAAATTTCTAAATTATTTGGAAATGAGTGCATATGAATAAAAGACTTATGACCAACATTGATTTAGTTCAACTAATTAAATAATTAAATTGACACAATGATGCTACGTTTGCGAGGGAGTAATAAGGAAATGAGGGTTGTGAAACCTGGCTCTTTTAGCCAGCTAGGAGGATGAAAACCCTCTTGGCTCTTGTTTTTTGGAGGTAAGGGAAAAACCCTCATCTTTGGCATTGGCAAATTCCACCTAGGGTTTGCAGGTTGAGTTAATTCATGGATTTATGTGAAATTTTAGAATACCATGGATTAGATTTGCAAGCGAATAATTCTTGGAGGGAGATCTTGCTCATTTGTAGAGTTATCTGCCATTGATTGCTACTGATTGTTCTATTTTCATGTTGATTTGAGGTGTGGTAGCCATTGAAGAGACCATACAGCCCATCCAAACCAGATTTTCAGCATTCTGAGGGTTTGTAAATCAATCTTTATTAGCATTTTGGAGTCTCCAGCTAGCACCAGCAGAAAGGAGGGATTTGAAACACATTTAAATCACTATTTTGACCTACTACTAGCCACTACACACCTTGACCCAGCCGTACCAGTCACATATGCTGTTCCTGGGCGTTTAAAGGTTTGCACCAGTCATTAGGGGAGTTGAACCATCCTTGGAAAAGGCGATTTGCATTTCTGGACACACTTTTGAAAGGTGCCAGCAGTGGGAAAGGTTATTTGTCATTTGTTGGCTGATTGGAGTCTTGTGGTAGCCGTACAGCCTTCATATTGGAGCTGTACCTGTGTACAGGTCTGCAAATATTGTTATTAAAGCTGGATCAGCCAGCCATATCATTCCAAGTAGGGTTTTGTGAGTAGAACTGTCAATTTCAGATCTGAAGTATGCTTCCAAACTTGTTCCCAACTTTGTAAACATTATCAGCAGTTGCAAATTAATAAAATCAGGATTTTGAGGGTTTCTACAAATTGGTTCAGATTTGATTTGCGATGTGTTAATCAGCATTTTAGGGTTTTATTAAGTGTTTTCAGCTGTTTGCTTTCAATTTTTATTTGTTGTTCTAGTTTGGTTTGGTGGTCAAAATTCAGAAAAATGCAAAAAAACTAGAAAAATTAAAAATTACAAAAAGGGGACATTACAAACTTTGAATAAAAGAAAAAAAATGCAAATTTTTTTTTTTGCAAATCAACATTGGATAGTAAACTTAGCTCAAATGATGTAGATTTGATGCCTTCTTACCTTCTTCTCTTTGCTGCTCTCTTCTCTTCTCACAACTATTCTTTTTCTTTTTCTTCGCTATTTGGAAAAGAGCAGAATGAGTGATTTTTGTTTTTAGTTGTTAATGTGGCTTTTTTAGGTTTAGGGTTGGTGTAAAGGGTGGGGTGGTTCTTGTGGGCCCTTCCATACTATTGTTATTTCAATTTTTGTTTTAAAAAATATTCTCTTTATGGTAGCTAGGTCATGGGGGATGGCTAGTAATCCCCAAGATGGCTTGCAATCCCTTGCTATTTTCTGCTTGGACTTTGATGTTTTGGAAATGTTTCTGAAATTTTCCTGAATTGGATATAGGGTGGGGATGTTTTTGACCCATCCTTGCATCTGTGAAATGCCCCCATAAAATGCCTCCTATTGGGGATAGGACAAAATATGTAGGACAGTAAGGGACATGTCCGGAGTGTACATAGAAATAAATAATTAATTAATTGCAAGCAATACACTTTTCATTCAAATCTTATTTCCCCTTCCTCTTGTGTCAAGTTTAGTTGGGATATGCAAATTTTGGGTTAAAGTATTGTAAAATGGTTTATTGAATTATTTGGGACTTTTATTAGCATAGGCTAGTAGAATTAACCTGTTTACAATTATTAGAATTTCAAAATGCATGGTAGATAATGAAATTCACTTGCCATATAACATATTCAAGATTGACTTGATCTAGCATAAACATCTACCCAATAGATCTAAAGCTGCCTGGGTATGTCTTTCAATTTGTACTGTATTTGTTTAATATTCAAATGAAGGTAGCTTTTGAGTTACAATACTAACTAAAGGGAAGATGAAAAATAATTGTATAAGAATTTTTTTGTTGTATTCATGATAAGTACAAACAAATACTTCCAATTGACTTAATTACAATTATAGGGAAGGCCTAGCACCATGAAATACTAGCATTAGCGAGA
The DNA here is from genome assembly GCA_007258455.2 of Sequoia sempervirens. Lineage (NCBI taxonomy): Eukaryota > Viridiplantae > Streptophyta > Pinopsida > Cupressales > Cupressaceae > Sequoia > Sequoia sempervirens. The sequence goes on along the minus strand of VDFB02016394.1, from coordinate 112,317 downwards.
GTTGTCCACCTTAATGCACTCCTCTAATTGTAGCTTATAGTCTTTTGCCCCTTTAGGGTTGGAGTTCCTTTTTGGCTCCCACATGTTATTTTTATTGGTTCTACTATTGAGTCTCATTGAGATACTTTAGTCATATATAGATGTTGATATGGTTTTGTTCTCTCTTTCTTTGTTTTCCAATTTTTATCTCATTCTTTGCATTAGTTGCATATCATAGCTTTAGATCTGAAGGTAGGCATCAATTTAGGAACATGTTTGGTGAACTCTTGTCAATCAGAATTTTGGCTCGTTTACCATTGTGTTGTTGTGAGAAAGTAGCACTCAATTTTCTGCTTGTTGCTGCAGATTCTGTCGCAGAACTTAAGAATGAAACGTCTCCGGGGAAGTGAAATTAAGGTATGGTTTGGGTTTTATTCCCATCTCATTTTCAATTTTGAGATATGTGTTATTAAGTATAATGTTGAAATATTCTGCTATCTTTTCTTCCAGGAACAATGACAAAAAAACTGAATATTCATGTCAATGCTTACAAATTAAATGAATTGTTTAAAACATCACCTTTTCTACAATATATTGTAATTACAATGGGTATAAGTGAATTATATGGATATGGATTACATGTTTCTTCACATGCTGCACTTAGTCGGCTAGAAAGTTTTGTTTGATCATTGGATTTTATTTGATATGCTAGAATTTTTGTCGTTATCATCAAGCTATGTTTTATTTTGAATTTTTTTGATCCTTCTTTTAGCAGTAATTGATAAAATTTTGTAAAATTTTATAATACAAGATCTAATACATTATATCGCTATTTTGCTTGTGTTAATTGTGTTTTTCAAAGTTACGGTTTTCTATGGGTTCAATTGTCTAGTGTGGAAATGAAAATTCAGCCTTTATAGTAGTATTGTCTGTTTGGGGCTTTACATTGGTTAATCGTTGTGAATTGCATTCCTGAATTATTTTGGAACTGTGGGCAATCTTTGGCTGACCAGTGAGAACATAATAAACATATTATATAATAATTGGTCCCTGGAATGTCATTTGTACATTCTATTGAAATTGATTGATATTAGCTACTTGATCTGAAGGATGATTATTTGACATGCCAATATCCTTGTATTCTAGTATAAGAGACACATTAAAAATATAAATATGTCCGAAGACTAATTTTAGTGCCAAATTTCTACTTTTATTTCAAACTTAACAGATATTAATTTCACTCTCTTCTTTAGGCTGCCTTGCAATTCAAGATGGGGGAAAATTGATGTTCATGGAAGCCCATGCCTTGCAAATTCTATGCTTTGCATCATTGTAATCAGCTCCTTACATTCTTTGACATTTCGTCATTTCATGGCTATTCATATATGTGCTCTATATTATAGGGTTATGGTTTACCAGCCTTGGGTTTACTCCCTCTAGATCTGTTGTAATGTTTTAGTTTTTACCTTTTGTTGTGCACATATGAAAATTTTCGCATCATGTTCAATTTGAAGCTAAATCTGGTCTTTCCATCAAGTTAAAGGTCATATTTCAATCTTCGTCTTGTTTGTCCATATTGTTTTTGTTGTCTCCCTCCATGGTCTTTGCAAGATTCATGGTCCATGGTGTTTGGGTTTTTGTCCTCGAAACCCATCTCACCATATGGTTTTTGTCCTAGTGCAGAAGATGAATAGTTGCCCACTCTTCAAACTAGCATTTTACGAAATGACTTGTCAAGAATGAAATTTCTTCTCTCAATTCTCCTTTTTAACATTTTTCGAAAATAATTTTTTTCATAACTTTTTATTTTCCTCTCTAAAATGACTTTAGAATTTAACTTAATATTTTGGACTCACATAAAAGTCAATTTTAATATAAATTGTCCAGCTTTATAAAAATAATTAATTAAATTTAAGTTGTCTGAAAAGTGATTTATTTGAACAGCTTAATTCAATTAATTAATTATTCCCTTTTACTAGCCAAATAGCCTACAAGGATTACAATAGGCTAAGGGTTTTGCTAGTTGCTTATGCTTGCAAAGGGGACATTACACATCCATTTTGTTGAAGAACATCATTGATCATGAGATTGCCGAAGTTAAATAATACTTGGAAGGATCATTACCTAGTAGAGGACACACATAGGCAATATAAAGTAGTATGCCACATATCTGCTGGAAAAAGTTTTGTTTACTGCAATTGCTTGCAAGGAAGCTTCCCATCTAACGGAAAGAACAATTTTTGATGAAATCATGTAGAAGAAAACAAAAAAGTGCGTGCAGTAACAGTGTATAAGTTTTCAGACTTGAAGAGGTCAAAATTGCAGGCTAAGTACATACAGGCATGTGTCATATCAATAGGCAATCATGAACTATGCAAAATAGTTAACTGTTGCACATCATTTGGCATCAACAACATGAAAATTGCTACTGTATTGATTGTCGTGCCTTTCTAGGGCATAAATGAGTTTTGTTTTGAGTAATAGTTGGTTTTATTCATGGTTATGCTCTTGTATCAGGGTGGAAAGAAAATAAAAAATTGAGTAAAAAAGTGGCATTCAGTCATGTTGTTGCATGCACGGCAATAGGGAAACAAGTTTTTAAATTTGAAATTTTGAACTGAAAATTGCAATGCACAAGCGTGTGCTTATGTGAGTGAGAACAAGTATTGAAAATACAAAGATTTGCAGATTGACATACAATTGTGTGCATGTACAAAGGGAATAGTGAATCAATTTTGAAGATAGAAAATCTGTATGGTGGTATATAAGCATGCACCTGTAAAGGCAGGTGCAAGTTTAACAAAGAAGAATTGTGTTTGTGAGTAATGGTGTGTTGTCAAGTAAGGGCAAATAAAATCTTTACTAACAGTAGTCTGGTTTGCATTGTCAGGTGCAAGGTTGGAAGCATGAAAGATAACCTTTGATTTTTTAAAAACATGCAAGTTAAGTGTTAGGTGTGTGCCTATGAAGGAAATTTGCAAATTTTCATCAACAAAAGTTGAATCCATTAATAAATGTGCACTTGTTATACCTGGTCAATTAGGACGGTTTGAAAGACTTGTTCAAAACCTAAAAATAGAGGCATGAGTATGAATAAATGTGACCAATTGGAAACAAAAGCAGCTCTAAAAATAGTGATTCAAAGGAAGAAAATAGCAAGGTTTTTGTGTTTATAAATCAGTATTATTCTATATTATTATTTTCCCATCACTTTCTTCCTCGTGGTCAGCGAAATATCAGCAACAGTAGTCTCCACTTTCTAACAAGGTTTGAATCTTATACAATAGTCATATCAAAAATCAATAGTAGGTATAGTGGCCTACAATATTTACATCATAAGCAACTTTCATTATGTTCGTAATATTTTATTTATTTTGGATATGTTTATCCTTAGTATGATATTATATTTGTTTATTAAGTTCACTTAGGTAGGATAGGATAATGAGTTGCACATATTCTCCTTCTTTCATGGGATCATGCTTTTACCTTATCCTCATAGATTTGGAAACTTGGGTAAGCAATTCCTTGTTTTTTGGCTTTATTTCTTATCCTCCTCCTCATCGGATTTGGAAACTAGAAGGCTATATATATTGTAGTTCTCTCCTAAGTTGATTCAACAACTTCTCTTTGTGAGCTCCTAATTTAAATTTATCTTCTTGGCATTTGCACGTCTTGGAAACTTTGGTTTGTAATTTGTTTATGGATTTAGACTTTTATATTGTATTTCTCTCTTAAAAAGTTTCTAGGTTTATCATCTGTTTATCAGATTCTAACACAGTAGAGTGTTGATGGTGTTTTCTGCATAGCAACAACTCAAACAAGATACAAATATCCTATCTCTCTTGAAAGGTAAATCTCTATCAGCGAGCTTCAAGAGATAACCCCAAGGTCTCTAATGTTAGGTCTTGACAATGCAAAACAACTCAGTGATAAATGTGAAAATGCTGGTAATCACAAAGGGACCTTACAAACAAATGCTGGAAGTCTTAAACTTATCAGATTTTGCAATATGATGATACTTGAATTCCTAAATCTAACCCAAATGATAAAAGAAATAGCGAAAGATAAGGGTTTAAGAGAGATCCTAAGATTAAAACTACTCCTAAGATTGACAATACAAATGATAAAATATTTGAAATGGACCAATCCCTCAAAACTAATTCTTGCTTAACCCAGATTTAATCTGTAATCTTACAGAAACAGTGCAATCTTCTGAGGAATTAAAGATTTTTTAGATCATGAAACATTTATTCATACCAACCCTATTTTGCAATTGAAATGAATAAATAGTCACAATTGAAGTAAGCACATAAATATAAGGTCCAGGCTAACTTTACACAGCAACTCACAATCAACTAGTTGCTAAAAGTATGGACTAGGGATTGCTACAAACACTTAAAACATCAAACCATAAACACCATTGAATCATATCTAACTCTAAATCTAACATATATCAAATGTTTTCCAAGCAATCTCAAAAGATAGAATAACAAAAACCATGCAAGATAAATCAATACAAGAAAGATCACCAAAGCACAATGTCTTTACTTATATTGAATCACCCAATGTTTGCAACAATTCCAGTATTCTGTGTTACAGCACTTGCTTCAGAATAAACTAACTCCTAGCTCTAACTCTTGCTCTATCACTTAACTTGCTCCAAAATTTCAACTATCTAGCCCCCACAAATGAGGCAAAATGCCCTATTTATAGAAATTCTATGCTATGTCGGCCCAAATAGGGTTACAAAGATGGTCGGCTATAAACAGATTGGCCTAGAAAGTTTTAGAATAAAACAATATTTTTGCATTTAATGCTTGAGGCTTTTTTCAGGTCGGCCTGGGTTCTCCAATATAGCTCGCTCCATTGCATGTAGAGGATGGAAGGAGAGATAATGGGAAGCACAAATCTCGATGCAATCATTCATTAACTGGCCCCTTGTCTTTATCTTGACCTAATTTATCCTGCACCTTAAGAAAAATACTCTCCAAGTCGGCCAGTGGTGGAGTAATCAACACTTTAAATATCCTCTCAATTGATTTAATCTCCTCCCTTGATTCTTTGACGACCTTATCCCATTCTACCTTGAGATCTTGAAATTTCTCCATGACAACAATATAGGTGATTGCATCATCCAAATGGTGGGCGGTGATTGGACCATCATCAATCGGAGCATAAACTTCATGCCACCATTTTCTTAGTTGTTCCAAGTTTAGGTGGTTTGGTGCAAATTTCTTCCTCCCAGTCATTACCTCAAAGAATGATATGCATTTATTATAAATGCCATTCAATGTTTTTCCCACCTGTTGACCCTGTTTATGGATTTTCTTTAGAACTCTCTGTTTGATCTACAGGGCTTCATACCACTCCCAAGGCTCTGAAACTTTTGAGGAAGACAAGATTCCATCACTTATTAATCTTTCCTTAGTATAACCCATAATTGCCTTTTGTTTTCTGCAGGAGGAGGTCCACATCAGTTTTATCTTGTCCTAACAAATTCTGCAGCCACTCAAATGACCTATGTGCATCTCCACAAGTTGACAAAATTTCCTTAATCATGTTATCTCCTTTAAACCCTACTCCTTGCAGCCATTCATGTATAGCCTGTGTAGAAGTTTTCATCTTTTCAAGCTCACTAATTGTCTCCATAGGTAATAAACTGCCCGCTGATGATGAAGAACTAACCTGGCCGATAGACTGCAAGGGTTTCATGAGATTTTGTAGATGTTTCTTTAACTCTGCATTTTCTTTCTTCAATCTCTCCTTAGCCTGCACTTCTTTATCCAACCTTTGCAAAATTGTAGCAGCAGACCCCTTGAACTCATCTACTTCTTGTCTTCTAGAGGTAGGCCCCAAATTTATTGTTCAAATGCTATAATCCTGAGGAGTTACGTCATCATTACTCTTATCTGCTGCAGGAGTGGCAATATGAATCAGCCTATTGTTTGATTCATCCCTATCAACTCTAGAAATAGTTCTGGCCTTCTTTGTTTTACCTTTTCCAATATTACCCAGTAAATCATCCCAACTCAGAGGAGTATCATCTATAACTACTTGCTTGCTTTTCAATTCCTCATCAAGCCAACTAGGAGTAGAAGTATCTGGTTGCTGCTCACCTTGTTTATCTTTCTCTTGTTGACCAACGGAAGAGTCAACATTTGAACTGTGCTCCACAGGAACTTCTTCAACTTTATCCTCCTTTTCTGTATCTTTCTCCTTATCTTCCTCTGGATTCTCATTCTCTTCCTTGTCATGCACCTCTGTCACTTCATGAGTTGGAGAAGGAGTCCTCTCATGCACCTCCTCTTGTTCCGGGGATTTGTCTCCTGTATCCTTGACTAGTGCATCTTCATGTGACACCAAAGAAGATTGCAAAATCCTATCAATCTATGCCTCTGCATTGTGAAGATCTTCATCCTTGAATTCTTTTGTGTCCTCACCTCGAGGGGTATCATGAAAAACTGCATCTGTCAGCTCTTTTTCTTCACCATGCACTTCTTGAATAGGAGGAGAGGCAGAAGCATCCTCTTGTTGCTGTGTATCAGAGGGAATCATGGGAGCACCTTATTTTACCAAACCTGCCTTAGGGGATAGAGTTCTTGATTTCCAAGTATAAACCTGTGTTTTCTCTCCAGAACTCTCAACATTAACCAGCTCTAGCCCTGTCTCATCCTTCCCCCTTGGAGGCTCATTTTGCTTCCTTGATGTTCTCGTTACTCTTCTCCTTTTAAGCACAGGGGAATCACCTTTCTTTCCCTCTTCCTCAGGTTCCTCTTCCTACTCAGATTTCTTCCCTTGGGAGATAGTCTTTCTCTTCTTTGCAATGGGCTTTCTTTTCTTTTCTTCTCCAGCCTCTGTTTGACCACCTTTGATCTTAATTTTAAAAGGGGAGCCCACCTTTTCCTTGACTTTTGGGTCTTGCTCCTCCTCAGAAGTAGACTGAGACTCCAAGTTTCCCATCAGGTCATAAGTATACAGTTTCCCTTCAGTATCTAACTCCCAAATCTTGTGCTTGATCCACAGCTTAGTGTATTTGATCACAGGGGCATTGATTTGCTCCAACTCTATTTTTTCCTCTTCCAACCAATCAATTTCACCTATTGGCTTATCTTTAACTGGCTCATAGTCATGGTTTTGTATAACTTCTCCATCATCATCAATTTGATCCGGGATGGCCTTGATGCTATACGATCTAATTAAATTGACAGGCAATCTGGAAAACTTCTTCTTTACAACATCAAATTCATCTTTGCAGTTGGCCCAATAATCTTCAAGATCATCTTTATGTCTAAATTCTCTTCTAGTTTTCATTTGAGCCCCACCTGTTCTATCAAACCTAGGCCTTTTAGTATGCAAGGATAAGCCGAAGGTGCCCATCTCTTCCTCAGAAAAGTGTGCTGTGGCTAAGGAAGGGCAATCCTCATAATCCCCAATCCTTAATAGGAACTCATTGCCAAAACCAGTTTTGTGCATATCCTTCTTCACAATTGCATCAAAGGCACAATTTTGCCTTGTAACCTCCAAAAGAATGATGTGATCAGTGGGATACCTGGGCAATTTGTATGGAGCTCTTTGACAACCATCAATCCTGATGTAGGAAAATGTGGGAAACTGTATAAACCATGCCCCATACTTCTGAATCAACTCCTTGGCAGCATCAGAAATCCTAACATGCTCTGCACCCTAGAGCATCCTTGTGATGTACATGGTAAATGCATCGTTCACCCTTCTATAGCTAGAACTATCCAAATGCAACTGGGGGTAGACTTCATAGATCACATCCTGGCCAAAGACCCCTCGAGTGCTCAATCCCTTATATGGATGGAACCTTGCCAAGGCATAGACCAAATAAGATGTCATAGTGAAATTCTTGATCTGCAGCACGTTACACAATTGCTCATGAATGATCCTACTGATTATCCCTGCCCAATGGTAGTCTGTACCTTGTTCTATTCTCACTATCAAATAAAACATCCAATTCTCAAACATTCTTGCGCTCTTAAGATCCATCACTATATTGAGAAGGGTGATTGCATCATAGTAGTCTGATTTGAACTTAGCTCTAAACAACTGTTTTGGCAATCTAGAAATGTATGCCTTAGGTTTCTCTAGCCAAGTATTGATAATTTCTAGAGCCTTGTTTGTATCTTGCTCATAATATTTCTTGGCTATATCAATATCAAATTGTACCACATGGGACTGGTCTAGCATGTCAAATGTTTGGGCAACCGAGATAGGGGAGAAGTGTGCAAGTACTCTGCCCTGTGGATTGATCACTCTTTGTGTGCCTTGATCATAGTGTCTAGCACATTCCAACACAAGCTCATAACACATTACTGTGGGAGGGAAACCAACCACATGAGCCAACCCAGAATCTCTCATTCTCCTCGCCAACACAGAAGGGTCGTTTGCAGCCATCCTTGCCTTGAATTCTTCATAGTCCCACTTTCCCACATTAGTGTCAGTTACCTTTGACCAAATAGACACAAGCTTACTTTCAGGAAACTTGCTCTTTGTGTCCAACCTGATTTTTTCGGCCTCTGAGATAGGAGCTCCTTCACCATCAGGATCCATTTGCTTGTCCCTAGCCTTGCTAGCAATAGCCTTGCTTGATTCAACCTGAATTCAGCAAGAGGCCACAATCAATGTTCATTACAACATAGGAGTTAAGGTTAGTCCATCATAAATAACATATTCACTATGTTCCACCAAGTTTCCGGGACGGGGGGACGGCGGGACGGCGGGACGCGTTTCAGGGACGACAAATTTTTTAGGGGATTTTAGGGGACGGGGGGATGGCTGTATAGTATATATATATATATAGGGAGAGAGAGAGATAAATTTTAAAAATATAGGGAAATTTCAAATTTAAGATATTCATATGAGTAATGATAATCATAACAATCACCAATCATATTGACATATGCATCATAGAATCGAATTATCAAACAAATTAATACTACAGCTACCTAATTGCATCCATGGACCATAATTCAAATTCATGTCAAATAGTCAATGTGCATATGATATAAAATAATAAAATGCCCAAAAGGCTACAAGTTTGTACTACAAATGTCAAAATGACAAAGTCACAAGTGTCCAAAGGCAAAACATAGAAATAGAAAGTATGATGATTGCCACTACTCGGCATCTGCCAACACTGCATCAAAATCAGACTCATAGTCTGAGTCACTGTCACTGTGAGGGGTTAGCTCATCTAATGGAACTCCAACCAATCCCTCCTGTCTCTCCTCCTCATCAATTTGTGTGACATCCTCTGGATCAACATCCCATCGTAATGCTGGAGTCTGTCTATACTCAGGAGTCTGACGATCCTGGAGTCGCAAAGCACTATGCACAGCCACTAATTTTTCTGCCCGTCTAGAGGTCAGCCTATTCCTCTTGATAGAGTGAATAAAGCCGTATGTTGACCAATTCCTCTCTGCAGCAGAGGAACTAGCAACCTGTGAGAGGAGACAAAATTTAAAAACTAAATTAGTAATTTAAATTTACTAATTAGGACATTCAATTTAAATTATGATTATATAAATGTTCAAACTTCAACACTATCACTCATCTAAATCAAATTATGTTAATGATAATCTAAAGTATTACCTGTGAAAGGAGGCGAACAGCAAGCGTCCTCAATTGTGGTGCATCCTTCCCATGCCATGACCACCATCCAATAGGATCCCTTTGAGCTACTGTAGTTCTATCTACCCTGGCCTCTGGTTTGCCGAATGTTGGACCACGGAGATTAACAAAATCAGTGAACTGTGTACGAACTAGACTGGCCTCCTCAATTGAATATATTTTTGCAAGGGCCTTCATAAACCCTTCTTTCACCTCATCATCATCACAAGGAGGCATCCTACCAGGTCTAGGTACATACCATTTGGGATTAAGAGCAAAGGCTGCCATATGAAGCGGGGTGTTCATAGTGTTCCACCGCCTTGTCACAATGGGCCTAATTTTTTGCTCATATAATCCCGAATTAGGATCCTTATCAGAAATTGCTTTCTTCATTTTTCCAAGCATGGAGTCAAAAGTTTCATAAATCTCTCCAAGACTTGGAGAGTCTGTATCAGCATATCTAATGACATCCACAATAGGTGAAATGATGGAGCAAACAAATCTGCAAACAAAAATTTGAAAAAAGACAAGTTAGAACTTAGAAAATAAAAAAATATTAATAATAAAATCATATATATATATTTTTATAAAATCAGCAATCAATAACAAATTATTAATTAACAATTTTTTTACCTCACATTGGACCACCAATTATCATCAAGAATTTTTTGTTTGATGCTTCTCCCTTCTGCAGTGCTTGCCATAGCCCATCTATTCCACTCTGAATTAACCATCATCAACTGTAGAGCCTCCTGTACCTCAAGCATCCTCTCTAACAAAATAAAGTAGCTGGCATACCTTGTTGCTACAGGCTTGAGAAATTCCTTCCTTGAAAATGTCCTAAAGAGGGCAAGTGAGGTGTGATGGTTGCAAATAAACATCTGAATGTCTCTAGCATCTACAACCACCTGGTGCACCCAATCCATCTTCCCTATGTCTTTCAATGCGTTGTTCAACGCATGAACACAACAAGGAATCCAAAAGATGTGCTTGTAAGCACTCTCAACCATCAAACCTGCTAATCTGCACACACGTGCTGAATCAGTAACCACCTGCACAACATTGGTTGCCCTAACCTCCTCTATAGCCTCTTTCAAAATATTAAATTGGAATTCTGCATCCTTGCGCTTTCCAGAACAATCAATGGCTCTAAAGAAATATGGACCAGCTAAACATGTGACTATGATGTTTATAAGTGGCCGTTGTCTAATATCGGTCCACCCATCTATGATAATAGAGCAACTTGTTCTAATCCAACACTGTCTCATGTCCTCCATCACCACACTCACCTTAGAATATTCTTTTTCAAGGAGTGTAGTACGTAATTTATGTTCTCCAGGGGGAATGTATGAGGTACCAACATTTGCCACATCTCTAAACATTTGTTTGAAGTAGGGAGAACGTGCTACATGGAATGGGATAGCATGGGCATAGAAAAATTTGGCAATGGAAGAATCTGCCACATCTCGTGCTTGCACATTGAACATATTTTCAACTGTATTTTGCTGCTCACTAGAAGTAGCAGCCTTCCTCTTCCCTCTTGTGGAAATATGAACACCACCCGCACCACTACTACCACTACCAACACTAGGACTACCAAGCATAGAGGGCATAGGTGAGGTTGAATGTGCGGATTGAGTTTGCATAAGCTGATCCATAGGCCTTCCTCCGGCCTCCAAGTGCAATCTATAACACTCCATCCTCTCAAAATCTTTTATATCTTTACAACCCTTGACCCCATGGCCTCCAAAACCCAATAGATGAGAATAGACTCTTGTATAGCTCCCATTATATTTTTCTTTGCAAATGTGACATAGCCACAATCTACTACCCCCAGTGTTTTTCCCTTTGCCTTTGTCTATACGTGATGCTAGTTGAAGAAGAGGTTTTTTAGAATTAAAAGGGCCTTTTGCATATTTTTTCAAGTCTTCAGAAGGGATATCAAATGGGTTTGTTTGAGGCTGCCCCATATGAATTGATTGGTTTTCTTCCCCCCTCTCAACATCCCCACTATCTTCACTATTGCTGCTCATTTTGTTTTCTTTTGGTTTTTGCAAACTGAAAATTAAAAAAAAAAACAAAAAATCATACATTTTATCATTTTAACTTAGAAAAAAATGAAAAAAAATGAAAGATAATGAGAGATTAACTTACCTCTTTCACTTCTTTTGTTGGTTGCTTGCTTAATGCTCTCCTTTCTTCCTCCTAAATGCTGGTTTTTCTTCTCCAACAACTCCTTCAAACCCTTCTCTTTCTCTTCTCACTTTTGCTCTTGGCTGCAATTTTATCTTGGCAAGTTAAAATGAGATCAAATGAAGGTAAAAACATGTTTTAAGTGGCCATATTAGGGTTGGGAAGGCGTGGGGCCCACAAAGCAATGTTTTAAAAAAGAAAAAATTAAAAAAAAAACTTTATTTTTATGTCTTTTTTGCTGCTGTGCGATAGGGGACGGCCGGCCGTCCCCGGGACGGTCGAGGGACGGCTAGGCGTCCCCTATCCGTCCAGGGGACGGCCTGGCAGTCCCCTGTCCACTCGGGGACGTTTCTCTCAATCGGGGACGTCCCCGAATTTCGGGGACTTCTGGGGGACGGCTGATAGCCGTCCCCTACGCGTTTCCTGTCCCCGAAACGGCACCGGGACGGGGACGGGGGCAAATACCCAGGGGACGCGTCCCCGTGTTTCCTTGCATATTCATCATCCAAATAAATCCAAATTATGATCAAAATCCCATAAAATCTCATAAACCTAATTCCTTAAAAATCTCGGGATTTTCACTCCCTCGCGGAAATAAGGCCAAGGAGGAAATTCGGGGATTTCGTGGCCAGGTGGAAATTAGCAAAGAAATCATAGATATTGCCGCAAAAATCAATCAATCAATCAACATTGTAGCTCAAGAAATGACAATATCTAACCTTAAATTAGTCAAACCACGCATGAAATACCAAAATCACGCAATATCAAATCATCCATTTCTACTATTTCCTTATTTTCAAAAAGTTTGGGGATTTCCATCCGGGAGGGAAATTGGCGAAGCCAACATAACTTTCGTGTTTATACGCATTCCCAGGTATAAGACAGGGCGATGGCAATTCGGAGATTTTTGAAGGTGAAGGAATTTCCCGAGATACCAAAAATCTCCGAAAGTCTCAATTTTTACACTGTTTCGCCCAAATTGATCGAATGATCACAAATTTGGGATTTGGGCTCAAATTTTATTCGTATCAAATTGTTCATTCATGGCCTAGACCTATAACTCATTCAAGCACAGTTTGATTGATACAAGCAAGGAATTCAAAAATCGAAATCCTAGGGTTCCGCCATGAAAGACCAGTCCAAGCCTCGATACACTCATTTAGTCAATCAAATGAAAATTAACCTTTCAAAACTCTCAAAAGTAAGTGGCGATCAGATACAAATGGGAAATCAACAGCTCAAACTCATATCCAGATCATCAATTCCTGAAACACAAGGAACCCTAGATCGATTGCACCAAATCGCCATTACATACAAGATCAAATTCGGAGGTCAAATCTAGGAACGACTGGTATTGTCAATTCAATAAATGGTTGCGACCTCAATGCTCAGGGGAGGTATCGAAATGAAAAGGGGAAGACCCTAGTTTAATTGTAGACCTCCAAAAAACGCAGAAAACCCAAGCAAAGAATACGTATAATACCATGAAAGCATACATACTCATCAATCAAAGCAAAGGTATCATGCACATACCATGGATGGAGCAAAGCTCAGGAGAATAACAACTGGCAGCAAGCTTCAAGTTTTCCGCAAATGCAAATGAGGCCAAGAAACATCACCAAAACCAGCAATTCACCGCCCCAACAATCAAGCTCACACGCAGCTCCAAATTTCAAGCTCTTCAAATTTGATGTGAGACAAATAATACCAATTTGTCAATAAAAATCCCTCAAAATTGCATTAAATGTAAGCTGCAGGATTCGTACGACAGGCATAAATGAAGTGAAATGACAACTTAAGACGTACTTCGGGGATCCGAGGGAGTGACGGAAGTCGGGGATTTTGGAGGTCCAGGGAAGTTTGGAGAATTCCGCCAGACATGGAATTCCGCGAAGTGCCGAAATCTCCGGGATATAACATTAAGCCACAACCTTTGGACATCCGAGACACCGACAGAAATCAGAGATTTCCGCCCAGAGAGGAAATACTCGAAACCCAGGAAAAACCCAAAATTCACCTTTTAACTCAAGATTTTGCCCATTTTCACAATTTTGAACTGTGAAGTCGACTTCTAAGGATTGATCCATGACCATCAAATTGCAAAAGGGCGCCCTAAAGAGCAAGTTCATCAATGCACATGGGTGACTCAAGACACAGACCGAGGGACTTATCCCTTAGGGGGATGAACTCAGGACCCTACAAGAAGAACAAACGAAAAGAAAAGCAAAGCAAAGAGGGTCCCTGTTTTTAGTGGGGCATGTGTGTGAAGACTGCACAACAAATAGCGACTGATGCTGGGGAAATGCTCTAGAGCATTTCAATGACAAACTGGAATCAAGAACCAAGAATCTCTGGTTTTAGTCCTTACATTAGGTCACCTATAAATAGAGTTTCAGAGTTCACAGTCAAGCAAACCTTTCCTGTACCAGGGTCTAAGTGTGTGCACATGTATTCATTGCCCTTTCCTTAGTTGTAGTAAGAACCAAACACAATCTAATCAAGCTACGTAAGGATTCTAACTCCAAAAGCATCCTGGATAGAGCCTCGTTGCCAGTCAGGCGTCCATAGCCCTGACGAAGTTATCGCTGTGGTCCTCCCAAGCATAGCTCTACTGCCAGCCAAGCGTCCATAGCCCCGGTAGAGATACTAGGATACTCCTGATAAGGTGAATATTTCTTTTGATTTTCAAGATTCTCTTTTCTCTTTTTTTTAAAAATTTTCTCTTTGATATTTTGATAAAATCCTTTACTTTCCCTTTCACCTTTTAAGTAATGAAGCTCACACTCAGGGTTGAGGACCATAGTGGCGTTGAAGCAGAATATAAGATTTTTCACTTGACTAGACTTAGCAAGGACTGCATACAACCTTGGAATCTTTAAAATATGTATGAAGATATGAGACCCAAATGCATTCCAGATTTGACTTAATCCGGTGACCCATCTACTCCAAGCACATGTGACACCAAAGTAAAGAACTTCCACCAACTGACTATGGAAAGATGATTAAAGTTTGTAAAGGAAATATTCAGAACAATCCTAGATAATATAATGATTGCCATGCAGATGCAACAAGCCCAGAACAAAACAAGAAAACCCAAAGCAAGAGCAAGGCAAAAAGCAAACCTACCCTAACCAAAGCAAAACCAGAACAAAGAAAGGAAACCTAATCTTACTATTTACAATGAAGGAGCTGTAAACAACTCAGGATTGGAATTAATGCTTCAAATACTGCCCATTGATAGGCAGTGGGATATCCTCTCTAGTGAGAGTTTTCAAGCGAAAAGCATTATCTCCCAGAATCTTTGAAATCTGGTAAGGGCCTAGCCAAAGTTTGTCAAAATTTCCATGCTCCCCTTTCCGGTCATGTGTTTTATCCTAGTAGAGAACCAAGTCAGAGATTCTAAAGGCTTTCGCCTTGGCTCTTCTATCAAACCATCTCTTAACTACACCTTGATGTTTAGCAAAGTTTTCTAAAGCTTCATCTCTTTTCTCTTCAAGGTGCAACAGTTCAGCTAGATGGGCTTCACACTTATCCCCTTCATCATAATATTCTTTAATGAACTGCAAAGTGGGGATCTTTAATTGGATGGGAAATACAGGTTCCAAACCATACACAAGGTGGTAGGGAGAGGTTCCTAAGGAGTTCTTATGTCTCGTATGGTCTGCCGAAAGAGCAAATCTAAGTTGAGTGTGCCAATCCTTGTGATTCTTCTCTATAGCTTACGGATGACTGTTAAAAGGTTCTTATTGGAAGACTCAGCCAAACTATTGCCTTGTGGGTAATAATTAGATGCAAACTTTATTATGATTCCATGATCAAAGGCCCAGTTAGAAAATTTCAGTGATGCAAATGCAGACCATTATCACAAACTAAAGCCAATAGACACCCAAAGCGATTAATAATACCTGACTCGATGAAATTGATTACCACTTCAGAAGTACATTGTTTGCATGCAAGAGCCTCAGTCCACCTAGTAAAATAGTCAGTGACAGTAAGAATATACCTGTGGCCTGCAAAAGAGTGTGGATTGATTGGACCTATGAAGTCCAATCCCCACTGTGCAAACGGTTTTACCTCTATGACTGGTTGGAGTGGAAGAGCTGCATACTTCTCTCTGCTTGCTACGTTCTGACACACATGGCAAGTTCTTACGTGGTTATGTGCATCCGTGAACAATGTGGGCCAATAATAACCAGCCCTCAAAATCTGATTTACAGTGGAGAGTGCAGATCCATGGCCTGTGCCATAGCTATCATGAAACTCTGCCATTACTCTTTCAACTTCTTCTTTTCCTAAGCACCTTAAGTAGACACCCTCATGATTTTTCTTGTATAGAACAACTCCCTTCATCATAAAACTATCTCTCTTCAAATGCAAAACTCTCCTTTGTGCTGAATTAAGATGTTCAGGACATTGTTGATTCAAAAGATAGTAGATAATATCATCATACCAATCTCCTGGGGATACATTTTGGAGGTGGTAGTGTTGAGCTGTAAGATCATGACCCATTTCAGCCATTGTTTTGGTTAGCCTTTGTGCTCTTACCAACTTCATGGGCTGAATCTCAATATCATATTCCTGCAACATGGTTACCCACTTAGCTCTGCGTTCTCCCAATTCATTTTGCATCAACAACAACTTAACAACAGGATCATGAACTATTGCAAAGACCTTATTCCTTAGAATATAATGTCTGAATTTCTTTACAGCTCTGACTAAGGCGTAGGCCTGCTTTTCCACACTTGGGTACCTTAACTCTGCATCCTTTAAAGGAGCACTCATAAATGCTATGGGGTGCTCATTTGTAATGTCCCCTTTTCAAGCCTGACATTTTCAGTGACCGTTAGCCTTTCCTTGGGAACCCGAAGGCTAGTCGGAAGTTAAAATTAGGGTTTCCTAATTTTGAGGAGGTTATTGCTCGGAGATGATAGTTTTAATGGCGGATTCCTTCTGGGTTTTCAGAGGGCTTCGCAGTGATATGCTCGTCTCAGCATTCAGAGTACTTTTTGGAATTTACTATTTTTAGTAAATTCTATTTTTGGCAGTTTCCAGATGAGCTCAGGTTGGTGGACTTCCGGTTTCAGATTGATCAGTTGACTTCATCAGTATTGGCTTCAGGGCATTTTCAGAGAAATGAATTAAGTCATTTAAATTAAAAAGTCACGTTAAAATGTTATATTTTAATGTTGACCCTTGGCTTAGACTTAATGACTTAATGTTGTTTTAAAAAGGGGGTCATTGAGGGTGGCGCCCTCATTAAAAGAATATTTTAATATGCCCTAAGTCAAAGCAAGATTATGATAGGCGCATATTTCAAAGTTGAATATTTAAATGAAATATTAAATCAAGAGCTTGAAGGCAAAAGTACGCCCATCATTGAGGAGAGGGGATTTTGACCTAAAATCAGATTCTAGGGTTTCGTGAAGTCAAGCGAAGATTATAAAAAGGAGTCTTGTGCATCATTTTGGTCATCTTGGAAAAATACACCGTTATGCTGCCGGATTGAATCTGGATCACTTCGAGGAATGAAGACCTCCTAGTATTGGGCATCTCTTCTCGTTTGTAAGACAACGACTAGTGATGATTGTTAGTCTAGTTGTGAGTACTTTGGATTTCGTGCATTGTAATCAGCATTCATATGTTTAGGATCAGATTTGGCATGTTAGAGATTTCTATTTTCTGTATTTTGCTTTAGCAGATTTGTGTTTACATTCATAAATCAAAAAATACAAAACATTTCATTGTGGGTATTGGATAGTTCTATTCCTTTGGTCTAGGCGCCATTGTGTGACAAGTTGCAGATTTTTCATTGGTGTATCTAATTTTTAAAGTAAAGTCGACCCTGTCAGCTGGGCCGTACCATTCTCAAGATCTCGGGATTTGTGCATTTAATATAAGTGGCATTTCAAGTCTGTTTTGTGTTTCTTGTTTGAGCGCCTCCTTGTTAAAGGTGTTTTGCCTTCAGTATCTAGTCATTTGGATCAGTTTCTAGGGAGATCTGATCTATTTTATAAATCTGTGTTGCTGGTTTATGAAGAAAAAATACAGTACTGTTATAACAGCATACAGGGATCTGCACTTTGGCTCTTGGATGGTCGTTGGGAACTCTTAAAGGCTTCACGGAGACATCATTGAAGATTGCTCAGATTGGAAGAGGTTGGATCCGTTTCTTTCATACAAGTTTAAGCTTTATTCTTGGCAATCATTGAATGCTTCAATATTATTGCAATATTCTCAAAGGCTGATTTGTAACTGGTAGCAAGTAGTTATCTTTCAAATTGTATGCTGGCAGTAGTACTGTCGGTCCTTAGATTCTTGCTCAATCAGATTGTAATGTTCTCTCTTTCAGCATTTTGATATTGTATGTAATCCATCTCCGCCCTATGGTCGCTACTATCCCATTCTGGGTTAGAAAGCACATCCTGGGTGTTGAGAGTCTTTAGCTTTCAGCTTTTTCTTTCAAGCAGTAGTTTTGTATTCACTCCGTCATATGGTCGCCCCTCACTCCGCATTGGATTGGGTAGCACATACTTGACGTTGAGTTCCTTCCTGCAAATAGAATAGAAGACCCTCTGACCAATGCTCACCTTCAGCGGTGCCATTCTGGTTAGAGTTACAATTTAAGCAGTCTCAATTAGATCCTCTGACCAATGCTCGCCATCCTCGGCGCCATTCTGGTTAGAGTTGTTTTCTTGCACGTTTTGGTTTTCTCATCTAACCTTAACGGGTGCACTGCTTGTAATTTGAAATTGAAAAAACAAAAAAAAAATGGCTCGGTATATTTCATCATTCCCTTGATCAGACTTCTGGATCAACATACCAGCACAGGAGTGGTCTTAAGCAAATGAATACATATAAAAAGGTTTTGCATAATCGAGACTTACCAATACTGGAGCTTCAACAATGGCTCTCTTAATTTTTGCAAATGCTTCTTTTGCTTCTGCACTGCATTCAACTTTAGCTTCTTGCTTCAACATTGCATTCAATGGCTTGACTATTTCTGCAAATCCAGTGATGAACTTCCTTATGAAGTTAATTTTGCTAGAGAATGATTTCATTTCCTTCTTACTAGCAGGTGGCTGAATCTTGAATATGGCCTCCACTCGTTCAGGGTCAATAGCAATTCCTCTCTCTGAGATAACGTGTTTCAACAATTTTCCTTCAGTAACTCCAAAGATACACTTTTTTGGATTAAGGGAGATGCCAAATTCTCTACACTTCTGAAACACTTCGCATGAATTTGCTATATGATCACCTCGCTTTTTAGAAAAGACTATCAAATCATCCATATAAATAATTATGCACTTACCAATGATGTCCTTAAAGGCGATATCCATAGCTCTCTGGAATGTGGCTCCAACATTGATCAGCCCAAAGGGCATTCTCTTGTAAGCAAAAGTTCCCCATTTTGTAGTAAAGGCAGTTTTATGCCTATCCTCATACTACACCATAACTTGGTTATATTCAGAGTACCCATCTAGAAAAGACATCATTTGAGATCCATTGACAATTTGAAGCACTTCATCTAATGAAGGAACTGGATAATTATCTTTTTTTGATGCTCGGTTAAGGTTCCTAAAATCAATGCACAGTTTGATCTCTCCATTTTTCTTTCTCACTGGAACCAAATTTGCAACCCAGGTTGAATGTCTTTCCGGGAATATAATACGAGTTGAAAGCACTTTCTGCACCTCCTTTTGAATGATTGGCTCCAACAAGGCATTAATTATTCTTTGCCTTTGCTTGAAAGGTCTTGCTCCTAGCTTGAGAGGGATGGTGTGTGTAATAATTGAAGTGTCATATGTCTTCAGGTCTTCATAACCCCAGGCTATCACATCTTGATATGTATGTAGGGCGTCAATGATTCCTTTCCTCTCCTCTGGAGTACACACTTTACCAATAAAGACATTCTTAATATTATCATGAGTTCCCATGTTGTATGTTTCACATTGACTACTGAGAGACTCCTTCTTAGCATCTTGCTCTTGATCTCTGACCCTATCAAGATAAAAAATCCTCTCTAGCTGCACCATTCCCCTCGCAATAGTATTAGTCTTCAAATTGATGACCCCTTCTAAGTCCATCTCTGCTTCCTGGGGTTCAGCTTCATCAGTGATTTGTGAAGTAAAGACATCGGAACTTGTGATAAAATCCAAGATATGCTTGTCATCTTCAAATACCTGAAAATTAGTCACATTGTCAGGTACTGAAGGTACTGGAGTTAGCTCCACAGTGAACTTCTTCAATCCAGAAAGGGACAAAGGCTGCAAGGTAGTAGCTGCCTGAGCCAGAGAGTCTGCAGTTTGGTTCTTATTGCGAGGTATCAACTGGATATTAAGGCATCAAATCCCTCAATAAGGTCCCATACTCTATGCCTATAATTGGTCATCCGTCTATCATGGCATGAATATTGCTTTCTAACTTGCTTGACCACTAACTCAGAATCCCCAAATACTTGCAAAATCTTAACCTTCTTCCTTAGTGCCATGAGCAATCCATGAACCAAAGCCTCATATTCAGCTACATTATTGGTACAATGAAACTAAAGTCTATGAGCAGCAAATAAAGTTTTACCTTTAGGGCTGATCAACTCAAATCCTGCTCCAACACCTTGCTTTGATTTGGATCTATCAAATCTTAATGTCCAACAGCCAGCAGTTCCAGATCTTTTTGTTGTACCTTCTGTATTGTTACTGTTGGAAGGTTCCTCAGAAGGCAACACCCTCTTTCCTTTGGGATCATCTTGAGTATCCTGTATATTAATTCTGACTGCTGGAGTGGGGTTAATGCATTTTTGTACCTGTTCTATTGCTGTCTGGCACAAGCAGTATTCTAGCTCTGAGTGAGAGGCGTTGTGAACTCTACACCAATTGGGTAAGAGTAATTCTTCAAAATTCATTCCTCTGCCTAGATGAATCTGATCTTCAATGCACTTCTGGATGAATTGTTGAAAATTGTCCAGCAAACTGAGTTGGTTATCTTCACGATCATCATCATCTTCAATTGGTTCCACTAGGGCCCCAGTACTACTGGATTCTACCGTAAGATCGACGGGTGTGGTATGCAACATAAGAATTTCTTCTGTATCTGACTTCTCAACAGGGGCTGCTGGCACATAATTACCCATGCTTACTTCTGAGAGATGGAAATATAAATTATGAATGTGGAAAGATGTTCTAGTTGATTTTTTTTTTGCGCATAAATGAAGAGTTTGAGAAGATGTGGATCAGAAATAAAAATATTTTTTTGAGTGATTTAAGTAATTTTGATGTGATAAAGCTGTTGTTAGAGGCTAAGTACAGTTGCCTAAACTGGGCTTGCAATGTTCGAAGCCATAAAAATTATCAAAGTGTCACTGAGATGGGGCTGTCAGTCATTATAAAATTTTTGATACACCATTGTCTCATATTGTTCCATCATGTGGTGTCCTGAGCACATGTTGACAAGAATGTTTCCTCCTTATCTTTCATAGGCATTCTCACTGCTGGTTTTGAAAACAAGTTTCAGAATTTAAGGTCAATTTTGTCTGAATTACTTGGGAAACCATTCACTATTGTTAAGGAGTTTTAGCACTACACATAGATAAGAGGATAAAATAGGTCAGTCTTTCTTTTATAACTAAATAGGGAACATGGATTAATTTTCTTTCAAGATATATTTGGTAAATAGGGTGATAGATTTTACAGAATTATTCTCATTTACAATGTTGAACGTGGATGCTGCAATTGCTTAAGATCTATTCTCTTTTATTGGGTCATAGTTTTATCAACAAAGGGATGCAAAAATGGCACTGCCCCTTTAGAGATTTCCATACAAATGAGAGAGGATTAATACATCAGTCATTAGCTTTTTAACTAAAGAGGCAAATGGTTTAATGCCTTTCCAAGATATCCTTGGTATGTAAGTTGATAGATTGTACAAAATTATTCTCATTTACAATAATGACCCTTGGGAATCCAAATACCTAAGATCTATTCTCATGTACTGACCATCCTAATTTCAACGCACTAATTTAAGAATGGCATTGCCTCTTATATGTCTTGGCCCATCTCCTTATATTTCTAATAATTGATAATCCAAACTCCAAAGTAATATACTCTGGTTTAGTTATGCTATGTGCAAGTTGGTTCTCTTGCAAATTAGAGTCTATGGGAACAATCCACTAGAGCTAGAGTTGCAATGGTGAAATTCTTATGCTTTGGACAAAAGTATTTCCAGCTTAAGTAGATTGTACTTGTCAACAAAATACATACTATATCTAACATGTCTATAGCATACAGTTCATCAGCAATGCAAATGATATAATATCTGAAGTGGTTTCCAGTTCTGAGTTGATAAACTAGACTGTCAAGGACTGCTAGTGTCTAGAAAGGGATAGCACTTGCATTAGCATGTATTTTAAGAAGACATTTCAAGTAACAAAAATCATCACGAGAGTGTGATATTTTTGATCTTTTTCTTTTTAAAAATATAAAAGAAAGGAAGTAACATAAATCATCACGGGAGTGACTCTGATATGGAATATGCTAGCAAGGAAGTATTTGTTGATGAGGAAGAGGACCCAATAGCTGCAGTATAATACCTGTTCCTATATATTCACGGTAGATAGAGGCTGCTAGGCAAGCTTATGAAGTGACCCGCAAACATGCTGCTCTTTCCCTGTATCGTGACCCACAAATTTTGTGTGTCCGCTATTTGCCTGCAATTTGTAAACGGCTCCAGAAAATTACTACTGCAAGGAGGAAAGTAGCAGCCACCGAATTATATAGACTAAATTAACGTTTTTAGGGTTTCGTTTCTGTGCGGATTTTTCCCCGATTTTTTGCCGATTTTCAACAATTTTTTCGGCAGTCAACGTGCCGGAAAAAATTGTGATTTCTGCTTCTATGCATCAACCTATGATTTTATGGACTAACTTATTTATGTGCAGCTGTGGGTTTGTTATTTTGAATGTCATTATTTCTATTAGTGTGTGCAGTTAGCTTGTCTTATCAATATCATTCTTAGTTGTACTTAGTGATTCCATGCTCATATTATTGTAACTTTTGATGGTAGTACTGTTATAGAGTTGCACATTTCATGTTCATGATATTGTAAAAATGGATGGTATATTGCTGGTTAATGCATTTATCATTGAAGGTCTAGTTTGGTCAACTGCTAGACCTCTTTACATTACAAGCCCGTTTTTGCATTGATCGATCCGCATGTAATCAACCATTTTGGTTTGATCAAATTTTGTTGTAATTCGCCAGTGGCTTTGCATTCTCTATGCATGCTTGTTTGCCGAAGAGGTGTTGATTTGGGTCAGCTTAGCCTCTTGCATGCTTTGGTCATCTTGCCGTCTTTACATTTCAGCAGTGCATTGTAATATCCCTTGAAGAATATGGCCTTAACTTGTTGAATTCGAACCCAAGGAATATTGTCAAATACTTTGCATTCAACCTCCTTGCTTGCTGATTGGTGTTTCAGTTTGTTGTGTATGTAATGTCCCCTTCCTAGATAGTTCAGGTGATTGAGGGGTTAGCCTATCATTTTGACCCTTGTAGGCTGACAGTTGTGATTAGAGGGTCTTCTATTGTAGTTATCTAGAGTTTTGGGACATTACTCCACAGTTTGATTCAGGGTTGGGCCTCTAGAAATGCTCATAGAGTGATATTTAGGCACTTACTATTTATAGTAAGTCAGGCTATTAGGGTTTATTATTTTTGGCAGGGCACCTGGCTCAGTTGGCATTCTCAGTCTCGACCCAGTTTGGCAGTTAGACGAGCAAATGGAGGATAATTGGAGTATTTAATGATCATTAAATAATTATTATTGTGACTTTATATGATAAAGTCAAATAATGAAATATTAATTAAATGGAATATTATAAAGTATTAAATGACTTTATAATAAAGGGGGATTATTATTATTTAATGAGTATTTATTACTCAAGAAGAAAAGTACGCCAATTAACGATTAATATTCCCTAAGTCTTGAAAAGGTTGAATTTATTATCATTAAATGATTATGAGTTGCTTTTTTGGGGGTCGAGCCTCTTGAGGAGATTATTTAATGCTTCAAAGACAAATCGAACTCATTATGATTGATTATTCTAATTTGTCTTTATCTCTCTGAGAACATTGGAGTTTGTGAAACAAGGGTTTCTACAAATTCGCACCATTTTCAGATTTTGGAGAACGTTCCCTCTTTAGAATCAAGCATACTGAGGTTGTGAAAGATCAACTGAAACTTGCTAATCAGAGTGGCTTCACACAGAGGTCATGTTTGAGCATATTGAGAAGTTTTGATCAAGGGTTTGGATTGATTCTCTCCAGAAGGGAATTCTTTTGCAGTGGCTATCCAAAGTTATTATCTGACACTCTTCCTGTTAGCAGTATATTTTACTTTGTTGTCGTATTTTACTTTGTTGTTGGTCGTAGTTGGCCAATTTCTAATAAAACAATAGTTAGTGAGAATAATACATATCATATACTTTCGGGTAATCAAGTCCCGATTAATGTTAATATTAATGTTGTTACGAAACGTCGTGTCGATTGGTTATCTAACCACCACCGAGCGTTATATGTAGTCTGTTGGGATAGTCGGGAGATAGTTATGTGCCGATGGTTATATTGTTACACATTGTGACACTCTGTGATTGTACATGATTTTTCTGATAATGAATAAAGTTTCTGGCATTCAAACATGATATCTTTCTGGTTACTATTTTATTCTATGTTCTGCACATGACTAGTTTGCCAGTAGTACGTAAGATTTGAATTACATTTCGTAGGCAAACATTTGGCGCCGTTGCCTGAATGGACTAGGGCATCACCTGCCATGGCAGCGTAATGGGTCAACCGGCGGAAGAACCTGCAAATGCTAATGAGGAACGGGAAGACTCCTTGACAGAAGATCTGGTAAATTTGTGGAAAATATCGTTACGTGACCACGTACGTAGGGAATCCCAATTCGGGAGATCCCTGAGGAAGTCATCTGGGATCGGTTGGAAGTAAACGACGAGGTGAACCACCTCTTGAACCGCATGCCCAGGTTACTGGCCCGCCATTTCATTATCCTGCAGGATTTGCGCGAAGAAGAGGATCGCGAGCGCCGAAGGCAGCAAATCGTACAACGTTGCAAAGACAGAACCAAACGTGAAGAGGAAGAATGTGATACTAGCCGGCGCCGTACTTCCGGCAACCAGCAATGATTGCTTGAACCACTAATAAATGCCCATACAACCGAACAAAGACAAGCATCGAGTACCTGACGGGCACGGGACTTCGGAAGAGCAAGTTCGGCGATCACTCAGGCTGCAAGAACAAGAAAACCGGCGAAGACAACTAAAGCAAGTCGGTAAGGAATTGGATGAGGACTTAATTGAAATAAATCAGAGCATAAAAAGAACATATGACAATCTGACAAGAATAGACACATCCATTGAACGAGCGCACCACAGTTTGACAGAAGGAAGGGACGAAGATCTCTTCAGCACTCCACACGTAGGAAGATATGACCCCTATGAAAATGAAGATGATTTGAATAGAAGCATCAGACGATTTTGAGAGTTGTCCCTCTCGGACGACGACGAACAGCTAAGGCGTGGAAGACCAGAGCTTAAGACCCCAAGGCAGAGAGAGCATCGGAGGGAACCCGAGGAGATCCACAGTGTTGAGGACGCTGACGGAGGACGTGGGAGTGACTCGTACGTGGCCAAGAGTGCAAGTGACGCACAAGGACGTAGCGAGGAAACCACTAGTCTAATCGGGTCCAACACACAAGGAGGTCAATCAGGAAAGATGGCTCATCCGGAGCGACAAAAGTTGCCGAAATTCATGGGGAATGGCTCTGAGGATCCCGTACGGCATTGCAAGACATGTGAGACAATCTGGATAGCCAGCGGGCAGGATGATCCCGACCAGTGGCTGAAGGCATTTCTAGCGACACTCAGAGATAGTGCCATTGATTGGTACTCAGAATTGGACCAAGCACAAAGAGCTACATGGAGGGTATTAAATCAAGCTTTCCAGGAAGAATTCAAACTTCTACGGGACGATAGTGAGATTGTCACAGAAATATATCATACTAAACAAGGAAAGCACGAGAACGTGCGGACCTACAATAGGAAGTTGAAAGACTTGATAGGAAAGCTTGAGGCACAGTCGGCAGATGGCTTAAAGAAAAGATGGTTCATTGAAGGATTGATTCCTTCGCTCCGGCGGAAAATGAAAGTAGTACCACCATCCTCGTACACCGAAGCATACAATTGGGCGATGGACATTGAAAGTGAGAATAGGACATCCTCGAAGGGGAAGAAGAGGGATGACGAAGAGAGTGCAGAAGAAAGTGAAGATGAATTGGCAACTGTACAAGCTCTTCGGCGAGATATGATGCGGGTGATGAAAGAACTGAAAGCCGACAGGGAAGGATCCAAAGAGGCAAATGAATTATGGTGTACCGACTGCAAGACGGAGGGCCATACAAAGGCGAATTGCCCGAAAAAGTTATTCTGTGACATCTGCCAAGTTATGGGACACTCCGTCAAGGAGTGCCGATACAACTTAAAAACCAGAAGTTCGCAAGTATTCTTCACCCAAGGCGAACAGTCAACCCCTCCGACCACACCGCCAAAACCACAGAGCAACAATGCATCCCCTGGAGGCTATCGTAACAATCGGAGAAATATACCCAAAAGCAAGATTCAGTACGATAGCAAAGGACGGCCCATGATCCAATGCCAAAACTGTAATGAATGGGGTCACTTCGCGAGGGATTGCCCGAGCGGCCAAGGCACTGGGGGAAAGCTATGCAAGTGGTGTGGACTGGGTGATCATGAAGACACCGACTGTCCGAAGCAGAAAGGTAGTGTCAATATGCTAGAGGTAGTTGACGAAGAAGTCTTGGCAATTACAAGGGCACAGTCAAAAAGGGCAAATTATCCAGACCCTCGTACGGAGAAAGAAAGATTTCGGGAGGTCAAGAAAAAAGTAGAAGAGGCAATGGTGAAGGAATGCAAGAATCCTAAAACTACCAGTACGTTGCTATAGTCGGAGTCGGAGAAGAATATCGTACGGCAGGTGCTTCACACAACCGTACCCATTAAGGTATCTGATCTCTTGCAAACGATGCCTTATCTCAAAGTAGCGCTTACAAATGTTATTAAAGAAAATCTTCAGAAGGGTCCATCAGAACAAACGCTAGAACTGGTAGCCGAGACCGCAGATCCAATGCTACTCGCAGTAAGCATTGGGAGGAAACCAGCCGTCTTCGAGATGGAAATCTTGGGAATGAAATTATCTAACACTATTGTCGATGGAGGTTCAGGAGTAAACGTACTGCCAGAAGAGACCTGGAAGTGTTTGGGTAAGCCGACTTTTTGGCCCCCGACATTCCACCTCGTGGGAGTAGATCAACATGGCATCAGACCGCTGGGTACACTAATGGAGCAGAAGGTCTTGATTGGCACGCAGCTGTTTCTGCTAAATTTTGTAGTCATCCCACTGGAGAAAAAGGCGTACGATGCACTCTTGGGACGGGGATGGTTGATAGCTGCCAAGGCAACCCACAATTGGAAGAGAAATACACTCTCCATAGAAAATCGGGAGAGGAAATACACCATTGATTTGAAGAACCAGGCGGTCAGTGAAGACCTAGCATCTTCGGCATCTGAATCCAGAGGAGAATCGGATGATGATGAAAGGAAGCTAATGGAACCAGATGAAGAAGGGGTACTAGAGATTGGGAGTTGCTTCGAGGATGAGACCAGTTCACTGAACGGACTATTTCACTGGCAGATGGAGGATTATGAAGTCTTCCACCCTGGTTGCAACATGCTGCAAGTCAAGGAGGGGGAAGCAGAAGAAGACAAAGGCTCGACCAGTGAAACATTTCCTCCCGAGTACGGCGAATATAGAGAAGGTATGGCAAAATTGGATGTGACGCCAGCACACAAGTTTGAACAAGACAAAATAATCAAGTACGAGGAGCCAACGATGAAGGTAAATCTTGGGGAATCAGACAAACCTAAGGAGATTCTTGTGGGTGATGATTGGGACCCTGTACTGAAGGCGGCAACATTCAGAATTTTCATGGACTATAAAGATGCTTTCGCGTGGACGTACAAAGATTTAAAAGGCGTACCACTGGAGTTATGCGTGCACAGGATCCCTCTCGTACCGGGAGCCCAACCCGTACGAAAGCGACCGTACAAAATGAACAAAAACTATGCCGCTAAAGTACAGGAGGAGATTGAGAAGATGCTGGAAGCCGACATCATTTTCAAGGTGGAGGTCAGCGAGTGGGTATCACCGATCGTCATATCCTTGAAGAAAGAGAAGGAGCAAATTAGAATCTGTGTTGACTTTCGTAGTCCGAATGTAGTGACTATCAAGGATCCATTTCCTATTCCCTTCACTGACTCAATTCTGGAAGAAGTTGCCAGGCATGAAATGTACTCCTTTCTAGATGGCTTCTCGGGTTACAATCAAATCAGTATTGCGGAGGAAGACAAATTAAAGACTACGTTCGTGGTGGACGGGTGTACGCATACAACCGAATGCCGTTTGGATTATGCAACGCACCACCTACATTCCAGAGGATAGTACTCCACATTTTTGATAAAATGTCGGTAGGTAATTTCAAAGCCTTCCTTGATGACTGGTCAATTTATAGTGATAAGGAAAAACATTTGAAAGCCTTAGGCGAGTGCATGGAATGGTGTAGAGCAGCCCGCCTTGCCTTGAATCCGAAGAAATGTAGATTTATGGTGCCACAAGGGAAGCTGCTCGGGCACATTGTGTGCAAAGCTGGGTTGAAAACTGATCCCGACAAGGTGCGAGTCATCGTACAGATGGAGGCTCCGGAGAACGTCATCAGTGTGAAATCCTTCCTCGGGCATGTGGGATACTATCGGAGATTTATTAAAAATTTTGCCCAAGTGTCGTACCCTCTCGACCTCCTGACAAGGAAAGGCCAACCATTTATATGGGTTGGAGAACAGGAGAAGGCATTCCAGGAACTGAAGGATCGATTGATCAGCTCACCCATATTGATGTACCCGGACTGGGATAAGGAGTTCCACGTACATGTAGATGCCTCTAATTTTTCCATCGGAGCAACCCTAGCACAAGTGGGAGCACACGGGTTGGACCACTCGGTATTCTTTGCCAGTCGGCTACTTTCAAAAGCAAAAAGGAATTACAGTACGACCGGGCGTGAGGCACTAGGAATGGTTTACTCCGTACAAAAGTTTAGGCACTACCTCCTAGCCACGCCGTTCACTTTCTATGTGGATCACCAAGCCTTGATGTACCTGGTGAACAAGCTGATTATCCAAGGACGGGTGAGCAGATGGTTACTTTTATTGCAAGAATTTACGTTCACCATCATCGTACGACCGAGAAAGAGCCATGTTATTGCCGATCAATTATCCAGAATCCGGTCGGGCGAACCTGCTGAGGGAGGGGTGAATGAAGACTTTCCGGATGCACACTTATTCCAGATTGCAGTATTGCCCTCATGGTACAAGAAGATTGGAGAATATCTGTCCACATCCACGTTCCCGAAAGAAATGCCACCAGCCGAGAGAAGGAAGCTTGTCCTGAAAAGTACGACATTTCAGTTGATCAATGGTTTACTCTACAAGATGGGACCCGACCAGATCCTCCAGAGATGTGTTATAGAGGAAGAGATATCTGGCGTACTAAAGGAGGCACATGAAGGACTGGCTGGCAGCCATATGGGACCCGATGCTACAGCAAGGAAAATTCTCTTGGCAGGCCTATGGTGGCCGACGATGCACACGGATGCTAAGGAGTGGGTGTTAGGCTGTGACACTTGCCAGAGGGTCGGGAAACCATTGAAGCGGGACTTCATGCCACTGCATCCCTCACAGCCACAGGAATTGTTTGAACGATGGGGATTGGACTTCATTGGACCATTAAAGGTGAGTCACTTGCATTGATGCCGATATATTGTGGTCGCTACTGAATATTTGACGAAGTGGGCTGAAGCTCGAGCATTGCCAGACAATACAGCGCAGAGTATGGCATGATTTATCTATGAGCAAATAGTGACATGGTATGGCATCCCCATTCGGATCACGAGTGATCGTGGAGGGCATTTCGTTAATCATGTTATCAGGTTGATGACGACGGAGTTCCGAATTTTTCACAACCTGTCGAGTCCGTACTACCCGCGAGCTAATGGCCAGGCGGAGTCTACAAATAAGGTGCTCGTATCAGTGATTCACAAATCATGTGGCGTGGAAGAAGCGGACTGGACGGCTGCATTCTTTGCTGGTTTTGGCTGTACTTTTCAGCTGCAAGGACGTCTTCATTACTGGAGGCAAATTGACTTGCCTTTTTGCTCTTTCTCTTCACTAGTGTTGGCGCCTTAGCCTCTGGAGATATTTTCATTCATTTTTATGGTGGGAGAAGATTGTCATCAAGCTGGCCGTACCATTTCTTTCTTCCTACAGGCGGCTGCAAGCAAAATCAGGTTCTTTTAATAAAATATTGCTTGCCTTTTTGTATGCATGTCAGCTATTTAGCATTGTAATCATTTATCCTTTAGAATAAAGTCAATTGCCATTATCTAGCACATAGTTTGTTTTAGTATTTGTCATTTCTTGCAATTTATTTGATCTGGCATCATTTTATTTAAAAAAATTGCAAAAACCCTTATAAGCAAAAATCACAAAAAAAACTACAACTTTCAAAACCAGCAAAAACATCAAAACCATTTGCATTTTTGGCATCATTCGGGGATTGAGAGACACCAGGTCTTTTACAGTGGTATCAGAGCACAGTTTTCCTGTCATCCTGTGCTTTTCAGATGCTTTTTCATGAGTAGAGATATCATTTTTTACACTAAGGGTAGAGGAACAGGTAAAGAAAATTGGACAGGTCCACCGTTTCCGGAAGGAGAAATAGCTTCAGGAATCTTGGGTATTTACAGATGTAGTTCTAGCAGTAGTGAGAACAATATTACCACACTTATGGTAGATAGAGAGGGTTTGAGAGAGACTCCTAGAGATTCAGGTAAAGAACATGCTAGAGGGGAGAGTTTGGGCACGATGAGATAGTATACTCC
Organism: Sequoia sempervirens; assembly: GCA_007258455.2. Lineage (NCBI taxonomy): Eukaryota > Viridiplantae > Streptophyta > Pinopsida > Cupressales > Cupressaceae > Sequoia > Sequoia sempervirens. The sequence goes on along the minus strand of VDFB02016394.1, from coordinate 81,435 downwards.
ACACCAACATGTCTTTCAGATAGGGCAATCTAGTAGGACTGCAGGTGTAGATCAACCACAGGTGTCATTGCAACAACAGTCATCTTTCAGTATTCCTGAGCGTAGGCCTGGACAGTCTACTTTTATTACCAGGGAGGCCCCTCCAGTTCCTAAGGTAGAGCAGCAGGGTCATCAGCCAGAGTTTCAGGCACAACATAGTATGGCAGTGGCAGATGTGACCAGATACTTTGGAGAGTATTCGACATTAGCTCCTGAGATCAGGCAGTCTTTGTCTTTTCATGTGTTCATGGATTTGCATAAACCCAGAGGTGGAGGTAGATTTGAGTGCAAAGCTCCCCAGTACCAGCCACCCCCACCACAGGTGAATAAAGACCTTCAGCATGCAGTCGGCAAGATCATCTTGCCGTACTTTGATTGTTCAGACAGGAGTTCAGTGAGGTCTTGGGTTCAAAAATTAGATAATTATCTATCTTTGAGACCCATGCAGGAGGACAAGGCCATTAAGTTTGCAACACTGCATCTTGATAGTTTGGCACACGACTAGTGGCATCACGACATGTATACTATTGGCCATCACATGGTTACCACATATCAGGAGTTCACGCATAAGCTCATTGAGCGTTTTGACAAAAAGGATCCAGAACTCTACTTTAGAGAGCTACCTCAGCTCAAGTAGTTAGGCAGTCTGGATACGTATATCAGTGAATTCCAGTAGATATCAGTTATGGTGACAGGCATATCCGAGAGGAGACTTGTCATTCTGTTTATTGAGGGGTTGTATGAGCCTATGAGAGGTTGGGTCAAAGCATTTGATCCCCCTACTCTACAGGAGGCAATGCGGAAGGCATGCAGTATGGAACTTGCAACACCTCGCAGAAAGTTTTCTTCAGGTTCATCATCATATTTGAGGCCTAACAGACCATATGATAAGAAGAAAGACAAATCAGGTTCAAAGAAGAATAATGCACCACCTTTTGACAGAGAAACTTTGAATGGTTTGCGGAAGAAAAAGTTATGTTTTTGGTGCAAGGCCCCCTATGATGAAAAACATGTATGTCCTCTTTGTCCTAAGGCAAAAGGTAACCAAATGGAATGGTTTAACGAAGGGGAAGAGCAATCTAATTCATTAGACCAGCAAGCTGATTCAGAGCATTCAGATGATGAAAAGTCTGAAAATGACAGTGGAAGTGAGGGTGAAAAGAAGCTACAGGAGGCACATTTGACTATTCAGAGAGGTGGATCTTTCAGGCTACATGGGCTCCTAGCTGGTCAGAAAGTTATAACTCTACTTGACATTGGTGCAACGCATAACTTTATAGATGCATGTTTGGTAGAGAGGCGTGGTATACAGACAAAGGAGTTTGAGGGTATTCGAGTCAAGGTGGCTGATGGGTACACCCTCAAATGTGACAAGAAAATATCAGACCTCCTGATGTGGCTCAACAATTATGAATTCAAAGCTGATTTTTATGTTGTGAATATGGGCGATACTGATGTAGTACTTGGTATGGCATGGCTTCATGATTTGGGTGAGTTCACACTCAATCTTCGAGACATGGAGATGAAGTTCAAAGTCAATGGGAAGCCTCATGTGATAAAAGCCATCAGGGAAAGTAATTTTAGAGTTGTATCGTTTAGACGGATGGAGAGGCTCATTCGTCATGATATGGTGGATTGGGCTGCCGAATGCATGTTGTTGCTAGCACAACAGGAGCAGCAAAAGCTTGAGTATCATCCTAACCATAGTAACGAGACTCGGACTCGGCTCGGACTTAGCGAGTGTGACTCGACTCGCGACTCGGGACTTGAACTCGGCGTAGACTTGGCAAAATGAAAAAAAGTTGAAAAAACCCTAGAAATTTAGAGATTTTTAAGGATTTAAAACTTGTTTGAAGCACCCTTTATTGAATACAACACAAATAAAAGCAAATTTGATCACATGCACAAGTATACAACGATCACATAAGTATAAAGTACACAAATTATAGTTGCGCTACTGAAGGAAATAGCATACTTAGATATATAAAATTAGTCAAATGTATACAAAACTCATGGAATATGAAATCCATGACATCAAATGTTCCATACAAATATGAAATATGAAAAGTAAAACAATAGCTATATGTCTATGACTCTATGGCATAGTGGAGCCAACATCCTTCCTACGAAGGCGTCTAAGGGTCCTGGTTGATATTGCAGCTGCAACCATAGTCTCTACCTGTGTCTGACTCTCCATGCCACTCTCACCAATAGCAGCTATGTCTCCTCATGCTCTAGCCTCCTCCTCAGCCATGGCTACAACCTCGGCCTCTCTCTCTGCCTGGTCCAGCCAATCAAGGTCCTCGTCACTAAAGACTGCATCTGTAGCCTCAGTGATCCACTCAGACTGTGGATCAACCTCCTCTAGACTGATCGAGGTTTTGTCGTGGTCAAAAAGCTTCCTGTATCTGAGCCGAAGGTTGTAATGAACATATACCAAGTCATTCATCCTCTCCACTGTCAATCTATTGTGCTTCTTAGAGTGTATGTGCTCAAACATACTCCAATTGCGCTCACAACCAGATGAACTCTATGGATGGCTCAATATACGAATGGCAATATTTTGCAGGATCAGTGTATCAGAACCAACCATATGCCACCATCTATCTGAGATGAGAAAAAGAAACAAATCAATCTCATTTCAAGTTTCAAGTTCAAGTTCAACATTTAATAATAAATTATAATATAAAAAGATGAAAATTATGCCCTTAAATATATTTTTACCTGGCAGTAATGTTGTCCTACTATCTTTGCACATTTGACGTGCAAAGAAGTCTCCTTGTGCCTTAGTGAAGGCATCTATCTCCTGCACCATCTGTGTAGTAACAGCGGGCAACATCCGCTCTATCGTCGTGTAGAGCCCACTAAGAATTTCTCTATGTGCACGGAAATCACGGCGGAATTGGAAGGCTGGATTTAGGAAACATGCGGCTGCATGGATGGGCCTATGAAGTTGGTTTTGCCATCTCCTATCAATGATATCCCAAATGGGACGATACTTCTTCTCAACTCCACCCTAGATGATCTAATGGCCTCTTTGGCCCTATCCATGCCCCGATATATGTAACCCATTGCGGGCTTCTCCCCATCGCAACTTGTAGGAGAACTAGCAAGGGCTCAATAAACGCAAAGTGCAAACATGTTTCACAAATAAGTGTGAATGAAAATAAACAAATAAAAGTAAGATATGATTAAAAATTAAAACATAATAAAGAATTAAATTTTACCTTCACAATCTCGTCCATTGGTGTCCAAAACCCTTGCTCATGAAAAATGCAATCAGCCACAGCAATCCCTGCAGTGCTTGTAGAAAAGGATGAGGAAGACCACTCCTCACTAGTAAACATGCGCCGTAAAGCTGCCTTTGACAGAATCAAGGATTGCATCGTGATAAAATTTGTTGCAAACCTAGTGATGCCAGGATGAGACAACTCCTTCAACCCCGCGTATTGCTTCATAAGGTTAAACACCCATGTGTGATTGTATACAAATTTGCATATGTTTTTTGCTGCATCCACACATGTTTTGATCCATGGGAGCTTGCCAAGATCCTCCAACTTGAGGTCAATGCAATGGGCGGCACATGAAGTCCAAAATATAGTAGGGTGCCTCTCCATCAATAATCTACTAGCAGCAACATAATTTGCTGCATTATCTGTCACCACTTGCACTACATTCTCTTCCCCCACATCAGCTATCACCTCCTCTATAGCTTCACACAGGTATGTGGCATTTTTGAATTGGGCGAGAAGCATCAATGGACTTCATGAAGACGGTGTCACCTGAAAAAATAAGCAAAACCAATTATTCAATAAATTGAAAAACATAAATCAGCCATATTAAATTATTAATCACTAAATCAAATTCAAATTTCAATGCATTGAGGGAAGTACAATTACCTCCGGAGGAAACTAGGAAATTAAGCAGCGTCCTATTTCTCCTATTGGTCCAACCATCAGTCATGATGGTGCAACCAATCATCCTCCACTGCTTGCACTGCTCCTCTAATTGTGCTTTCACATCTGCCACCTTTTGAGTCAAAAGTGGGCCTTTTAATTCATCTTCACTAGGGGCTTTTAACCCCGCCCCACATATGATTATGGCATCAACCATGTTTTGCCAAAAAGGTGACTTAAAACATGTCATAAATAAATTAAGAAGTTACATAAGTATTGTAAAATGAAAAGTTCTAAGTTTTTAACTTTAAATTTGAATTCGATAATGAGATACATCTAGATTCTAAAATAATAAAATTTAAATATAAATTTTAAAACAATTAAACAAAAAAGAATTACCTGGCTACATGGAAGGGAATGGTGCAATAGTACCAAAAGTCTGCAATTATCTTTTTTGCTGCATCATGTGCGTCCTTGTTCCAACCCATGCTCTCAAGCGATGGTTGGGAACCAGGAGTAGTGCGTGGTACAAAATATGAGTCCACCCTAGATTTACGAACTCTAGGGCCAATGCTAATATTGCCACTACCACTAGCATTAGCATCGCCACTAGCACTAGGAGTACGTATAGGCATAGTTGATGCAGAAACAAAAGCACTAGCACAAGCACTACCACTAGGACGGTATGGAGGCATGGAAGAAGCATCTCCAACAACACCAAGTCCCTGTCCAACTCCAACACTCACGAACTCCTGCTTCTGTTTCTTTTTCATTTCTTTTTGCATTTCAAAAGTTTCTAATTGCACCTGCACTTCACGAACAACCTCAGGAGGTGCTTTAGTGCAACCCATTGCATCATGGGCGGGTATGCGTGCAAGATGGTATTTTAATCTATTTATGCCTCCATGATATATTGTTTTGCAGTAGTTACATTTTGCGTCTCTTCTTTTCATTCCGAGAAAGATTTCAGCATGTTTCCAAGCAGGGTCTTTTCTGAGTGGGGTTTGAGACATTGTGAAAATAATAATATGGTTTGATTTGCAAATGAATGTGGCTGCAAAAGTAGGGTTTCTAAAATTATTTAAGTTGCAAGTAGGGTTTGTAAAAAAAATATGCAAACTCAAACAAACAATGATTTTACAAATTACAATGAATTATTTGTTAAAAAAACACAAAAAAATAAAATTAAAATCAAACTTACCTCTTAGATTTGGCTTGGAATGCAATGCAAACTCCTCCCAATCACTAGTAATGAGCTCTCAATGCAGCTCCTTGCTGGTATGAAGCTCCCCAAATGATATATGACCCTAGATTTGTCTTCAACAGCTTGCTGGTTGCCCTCTCTTCTCCTATTTTTCTTCACAACTCTCTCTTCTCCTCCTATTTTGCCAAATGAATGAAATGAGGTTGCTTTTAGGGTTGGGGAGATAATATAGGACAAAAAAAAAACAAACTTTAACTTGCATTTTATGTTTTTTTATTGTGTCTTTGCTTTGCTGCCGCTGGCCGTGTCTAGGGGCGGTACTCTCCTAGACGCGGTGCGTCCAGCGCATCTGGCCTGGACGTGGCTGCGTTTGCGGCAATGCTCCTAGGACTCAGCCAGGGGTGCGCGGAGTGTGACTCACCGAGTCCGGGCGAGTCCCGTAACTATGATCCTGACATTCAGGAACTGAGAACTAAACATTCTAAAGTGTTTAGTGATATTCCATCTGGTAGACTTCTAGACAGGGGCATTAAGCACATTATTTAGTTGGAGGAGGGTGCAAAGACCATTATGATCACCCCGTACAGACATCTGAAGCGCCTCAAGGATGAAATAGAAAAGACAATCAATGAGCTGTTAGCTATGGGGCATATCAGACATAACAAGTCACCTTTTGCTTCATTGGTGGTATTGGTGAAGAAAAGGGATGGGTCACGAAGAATGTGTAGAGATTACCGCTAGCTTAATAAGAGAACAATTAAAAACAGGTACCCCATACCCCGCATAGATGAGTTGATTGATGAGTTGCACGAAGCTTGCTTCTTTACAAAAATTGACTTGAGGTCCGAGTACCTTAAGATTCAGATGAGAGAGCAGGATATAGAAAAGATTGCTTTTAGATGCCATTGTGGTCACTTCGAGTTCTTGGTTATGCCGTTTGGTTCAACCGACGCTCCTGCTACCTTCCAGGCCACGATGAACAGGGTTTTTAGTTCTCAGCTGCGGAGATATGTTTTGGTCTTCTTCAATGATATTCTGGTGTACAACAGGTCATGGAGGAAGCATTTAGCTCACCTGGATGCAGTTTTGAGCATTTTGGATAGGGAGTCCTTGTATGCCAAGGAATCCAAATGCGCGTTAGGCATGGCTGAATTGTTATACCTTGGACACATCATCAGTGCCAAGGGAGTTAGTATGGACCTTGGAAAGGTCCGAGCTGTAGTGGAGTGGCCAGTACGAGAGAACCTTACCTAGCTCAGAGGATTCATTGGGTTGTGTACTTTCTACAAGCGGTTTGTTAGTGGGTTCTCTCGACACGCGACACCCCTTACTGATTTGACAAAAAAGGGGACATTTGTTTGGTCAGCACAGGCTCAGGAGTGCTTTGACAGGTTTAAGGTGATTATGACTTCGTGTCCAGTTCTAGCACTACCAGACTTTACGAAGTCTTTTGAGTTTTATTGTGATGCCTCAGGAGAAGGCATTGGTGCAGTGTTAATGTAGGAGAGACACCCTATTGCTTTCGAGAGTAGGAAGCTTAGAGGACCTGAGAGGGGTTGCAGCATCTACGACAAGGAAATGTTAGCCATTATGCACGCTTTGGCTAAGTTCAGGCAAGGAAATGTTAGCCATTATGCACGCTTTGGCTAAGTTCGGGCAATATTTGGTGGGCAGCAAATTCAGTGTGTGTACATACCATAATAGCTTGAAACACTTCCTTGGACAGCGAGACTTAAATGAATGACAACAAAAATGGGTTAGCAAATTGCAGTCGTATGATTTTGATATCTCCTTTGTTAAGGGGAAACAAAATGTTGTAGCTGATGCATTGTCTCGCAGACCCCAGTTGAATGCTATGGCACAGATCTCTGAGGACCGGAGGTACAGGATTATTGTAGAGTATGCCAAGAACCCGTGGGCTTCTGGCATTGTGGATGGGATAGAGCAGGATAGCAGATACACCGTTGTGAATGACTTGATCATTTACAAGGGTAGGATTTTTCTGATTCTAGATTCAGAGATGAAGAACATAGTTCTGAGAGCCTTTCATGATCTTCCTATGGCGGGCCATTCTGGTTATTTCAAAACATATAAGCTGGTTCGGGAACGGTTTACTTGGAAGGGACTTAAGTCAGACGTTCTTTAGTATGTGAGAGAGTGCCCTGTTTGTTAGCAGAACAAATAGGAACACACATATCCTGCTGGCTTGCTTCAGCCACTTCCGATACCCGACAGGAAGTGGGAATGTTTATTGATTGACTTCATCACGGGCTTGCCGAAAGCCCAAGGGAAGGATTGTATTTACGTAGTTGTTGATCGGCTTACAAAATATGCACACTTTTTCCCGATTACTACTACATTCACAGCATCGCAGACTGCAACGCTCTTCTTCCAAGAGGTATTCAAATTACATGGCTTGCCTTGGACTATAGTGAGCGATAGAGATAGTCGGTTCATGAGTAACTCTTGGCAGGAGTTATTTAGGTTATGTGGAACTGAACTGACACCTAGTACCAACTATCATCCCCAGACAAATGGGTAGATGGAGATCATCAATAAGTGGGTGGAAGGATATCTGCGAAACTTTGTAGATGGACAACAGAGAGCTTGGGTGAGGTGGATATACCTCTGTGAGTATTGTTATAACTCTACTCACCACATGACCATACAGATGACACCATTCCTGGCACTATATGGGTATGAGGCACCCAACTTTTTGGATTTAGTGCTAAGTGACAGTAGAGTGCCCAGTGTAGGAGATATTTTACGGGATCATCGGGATACATTCGGTCTCTTAGAGACAATATTCAGTGGGCACAAAATCAGCAGAAGCAATATGCTGATTAGAAAAGGGTTGAGCATTCCTTCGCAGTGGGTGACATGGTGTATCTCATGTTACAGCCTTACAGACAGTCCACTCTGAGGAAGAGTGGTGCAGAGAAGTTGAAACCTTGTTACTATGGCCTATTCAGTATCAGACGAGTGGGCAAGGTTGTGTATGAGTTGGATCTACCGGCGGATAGCAGGGTTCATAATATGTTTCATGTTTCGTGCCTGAAGAAGGCGTTGGGTCAACATGTGATTCCCTCTCCATTACTGCCACCCCTTGATGATGAGGGGAAGTTGATTTTAGTACTTGAAGCCATCCTCGATTTCAGAGAGAGACACCTTCAGAGGCGGGTTATCAGGGAGTATTTGATAAAATGGAGAGACTTGCCGGTGGAGGATGCTACTTGGGAGTCGGAGGAGATTTCACAGCATCCAGAGCTGAGATTGCTTGAGGCCAAGCAATTTCAGGGAGGGCGGACTGTAATGTCCCCTTCCTAGACAGTTTAGGTGATTAGAGGGTCTTCTATTGCAGTTATCCAGAGTTTTGGGACATTACTCCACAGTTTGATTCAGGTTTGGGCCTTTGCAGATGCTCACAGAGTGATATTTAGGCTCTTACTATTTATAGTAAGTCAGGCTATCAAGGTTTACTATTTTTGGCAGGGCACCTGGCTTAGTTGGCATTCTCAGTCTCGACCTAGTTTGACAGTTAGATGAGCAAATAGAGGATAATCAGAGTATTTAATGATAATTAAATAATTATTATTGTGACTTTATATTATAAAGTCAAATAATGAAATATTAATTAAATGGACTATTATAAAGTATTAAATGACTTTATAATAAAGGGGGACTATTATTATTTAATGAGTATTTATTACTCAAGAAGAAAAGTACGCCAATTAACGATTAATATTCCCTAAGTCTTGAAAAGGTCAAATTTATTATCATTAAATGATTATGAGTTGCTTTTTTGGGGGTCGAGCCTCTTGAGGAGATTATTTAATGCTTCAAAGACAAATCAAACTCATTATGATTGATTATTCTAATTTGTCTTTATCTCTGAGAACATTGGAGTTTGTGAAACTAGGGTTTCTGCAAATTGGCACCATTTTAAGATTTTGGAGAACATTCTCTCTTTAGAATCAAGCATATTGAGGTTGTGAAAGATCAACTGAAGCTTGCTAATCAGAGTGGCTTCACACAGAGGTCATGTTTGAGCATATTGAGAAGTTTTGATCAAGGGTTTGGATCGATTCTCTCCAGAAGGGAATTCTTTCGTAGTGGCTATCCAAAGTTATTATCTGGCACTCTTCCCAAGGGCCGTACGTCTGCATTCATTGCTGGTTTTGGCTGTACATAACATCAGAATGTGATATGCAACTAATAACTCCTTTATTGATGAACTAGTCCAATTACAATGCTGATATAGAATGAAGGCCAAGACTCCTGGCTTTACAATGAAATTCCAATGCAATACCAATCTAATATGAAATGATTATCTACAGCAGCAACTACAATATTCTGACTGCTCATATAGAAATGCAAGTATCCTAAGAAGAACCTGATTTCATGAAGTTGTAAAGTGGCTGGAAAACAACTCAAATTGAAGCGCCTTGACCTCTGGAGATGACCACACCTTGGCAGACCTTGAATATAATTTTTTGGATTTTTTATGGCTTTCTCAAGTAAAATCGCCCCTACTGGAGCAGCGCCTGGGTCTGAAGATGTACACTGAATTTTACCTTGAATTTTTATGCCCTCTAAACACCAAATCGCCCCCGAGTGTCCAGCGCCTAGCTTAGAGAAAAACTACGATTTTTTAAGAATGGAATATTTAGCCCTCAAGATATCTTCAATACTGATTTTGCAATGATTTCGTCTCTTGTGAATTCTGGAAAATGCCCTTGATGAAATCGGAGCCCTATGCAAGCCAAATGACTTCAAATAAATACTATGCAATTCTCCCAGCTATGACTGTCATAAAAATCAGAACATAAATATCATGCCATCAATCGTCCTTCAGAAGTTGCTTCAACAAGCTGTTATAGAAATCTCAATCTCCAAAAGTGAGCTATCTCAATTTGGCCCTTGGCCACAAAATTGCAATGCAAGAACAAGTTGAACTTCTGAAATGAAGTCCACAACTGACAATAATCTCAGCTGATAGTTGCATAGCCTCAAAATTGCACAACCAATGAGAGTTTTGTTCCCAAAGGCTCAAGAATGGCAAAAACCGTAGCTGGTTCCTTCTCCAAACCAAAACTTCAAAACACATATCAATTCCTAGATGAATAGAAGCAAAGCCCACCCCCTCTTAATATACTTTTCTCCTTTTGAGGTTGGCCCAACTAGAAGCTTCTAACAAATCATTATTAATTATTATTTTTATTTGCACTTTATAATTATATTAAAATACAACTTTAGAATTCATAAAGTGCAAACATGTTGGCATAACATAACATTAGGTTTTCCAACATTTGGCATAACACAACATTAGGTTTTCCAACATTTGAATGAACATAGGAAATCCCCCTTATAACCACATAATCCAGGAGAAGAAGCCAACCACTGACCAGGTAATTGCCTCCAAAAGACCCTCTAACCAAGCTCCTTAGCCTATGAGGGTCAAGAATAGGCTAAATCCTCTGATAACTTATGCTCACGAAAATGTGGACATTATATGCATTCATCTAGATAGTGTGTTGTCCAAACACCCTTGAGTTTTGGATTGAGGATAGAGACCATCCAATCTCTTTATGGTGATTTTATATAGAGGTCATGGTGGAGCTAAGTATTTCTGTATGAGGTGTTTACTTAATTTTTGCATATCATTTTGATTGAATATTTTGAAGGGTTTAGTATTTAAGTTGCTACAAATTAAGCTACAATATCTGGTCATTATTTATGTTGGATTTCTATTGTTTATTGGTCGACAAATTGAGACATTCTAGAAGTGCGATTACTGGAGAATGGTGGGACTCTTTGTCGTTGATCGAAATATGGTTTATGGCTGCCATAAGAGCAGATTAATTAAGGGATTGAAGTCATTTTTAGTCACTGTAGTGCTGCAATAGTGTTGCTATTGTGTGCTATAGTGTCAGAGGGTTTGATTTTTTCTGATTTTCAGAGGTAACTGCTTTTACAACAGTTTAAAAATAGCTGGGTTTAGTTTTTTTTCAGCCGCTTCATCCTCAATTGGGCCTTCATATTTTGAGTATTTTATATCTAATATAATTTGCAGTTTGCTTTCCAACTATTTGAAAAAATGCATATTTTCAGATTGTTGGATAACTGTTTGTTTTAATTTCTAGAATTAAAATAAGAGTATTTCATTGCTTATCATTCATATTGTAACATTTGTGTAGTTAATTGCCATATTTCCTTTGAAACGTAAATTTGGATGGCAATGCCACCAAAATATGGTTAAATTATTTATATATGTTGTATTGCATACATTTTAGAATTGTGTGTCTCATCGTTCATAATTAGTTTCCCAATCACTGTATGCTCTCATCTTGTGCACATCAAGGTTTTGGTGATCAGAAAGTACAGGGGTTTGCATTTCATTTTAATATTGACAAAAATTTGAGAAAAATATTAGTTGGGAACATTGCAAGATGTGCGAATTAAAATGTAACATCTATTTACCTTTTAGGATTCTTTTCACCCTAGTACGTTTCTATTGTAACGAGATGCACTAGAGAGTTCCATTGACGTAATTTGGTCACTTGTGGGCATTAATAATTTTTTTTCCTCTTTTTAGGACAATAGTTACAATATTTGTGAAGAATAGATAGCATACAAGGAGTATACTCACAACATTCCTCTCCACACATTTTCTTGTTATAAGTGTCTTGTATATTATGCTTCTAGGCTGTTTTGTTTCTATTGGTTATTGGAAAATTGGTGTTTCCCAATTTTATTTATTTTTCTTGCTAAGTTGGACTATTGTTGGAAGGTCAATTGACAGGTAGAAAAATTAGATTATTAGGAGTCAGTAGCTCTATGGTGGAGTGCCCCAACATGCTGATGGATGGTTCTAGGTTTGGATCCTATCTGGTCCATGCTTTTCAATATGGTATTGAAGCCAGTCTAGGTAAGCTTAAGCTGGTGTGTGTGGTTTGAAGGAGGGTGTTGGAAGGTGAATCCACACCCCATGAAAAACACAACCTTTGAGGGGCTAGTGGCTTAGTGTTAGAGCATTTGAGCATTCCCATGGGAGGTCTAGGGTTGAGTCCTAGCTGGTCCATGCTTTATAATAATTACTGTATAATCATAATTCTGTCATAAATTCATTATGATTCCACAAACAAAAGGTCTAGTGAAGTTGACAATCATATATCATCCTGCTGCAATGAAACAAAGACTATGTCCTCAATGATTAACTCAAGTGTTTCATTTTTCATCAAAATAAGGCCATTCCACCATGTGTAACTGGTTGACCTCCTTGCAAACTCAAGCAAATAAGAATGGCAGCTATCTTGATCAAATATGTATGAGGTCTGCTAAACAAGTAATAAGACATCTGAAACATGCCTTGAACTTATATATGTTAACAGCCTTGGCAAGCTGCTACTTTCCTTTGGCACTTAGGGTACCCTTTTCAAGATAGCCTTTACTTTCTAGAGATACTTTCACTAGCTAAAGCTGGGAATAACAGATCTGTTACAACCTTGAAACAGCAAAATAGAAGTTAGATGATGCAAAGAAGGAGATATGTGGAGCAAGACTACCGCTAGGTATGCATACCCTTATACAATGCAAATAGAATGCATTCATGGCCTAGAAATGGCTTAAGAAACTTTTTCATGTCTTTACCTAGTAATGGTTGCTTATATGGTTATCAAATTAGTTTGTGTCTGTTCTATAGGGCTTTCTCTCTATGCTAGAATTTTAGCCTATAAACATAAAAGTATGATATGTAATTCAATTTTTTTTATTTATTCATATATTTAATTTTTACATCTATTTATTTATTATCTATATTGTAGTATTGCAAATTGCACCATGTGCCAATTTCACACTTATGCATTGCGCCTGGTGCATTTATGACAAAATCCATAATCAGGATTTTACAATTGCGATCTCATGGATGGCAATGATGAAGCATTAGCAACCTGTGTTTTGAATTTCAGAAGAATTTGGTTAGACGGGAGTGCGTTGCGCAGACGTCTGTGTGATGCGCAAATGTACTGATAAAATCCGAGATTTAGAGGAGAATATCTCATGCAGTTTATTCGTGACGCATGTCCCAACGCCTTAATATGATTGTAACGACTATTCCCACCCAGTTCAAGAACAAAACTTACTTTTCCTCCTCATTTTTCAGAAGTAATTGGCAACTTTCCCATTCGGGGGCTCTCTATCTCCCTCTTAACAAAACTCTTCCAAAATACTTCACATCTTGGACATTTGCAGCAGCAAAGACTCCTCTAGCTTATGATCTTGTCATGTCTATTGTCTTGGAAGAGGGGCCACAACTGCTGGTAACACTCTCTTGCTTATTATTCAAATAATCTCATCTATTGTTATTTATATATGATCTCGTCTAGTGTCTTTTATCGTGATAGGGGTTCTCTATAGCAGGGTTTGTTTCTATCACGTCTATTTTACATTTTATGTCTTCCGATCTTGTCTGGCTGTTCGTGGAGGTGGAAACACCAAAGTGGGTGTTTGACTGAGGCAAACCCCATACAACCCCAACAATTTTCTTTGTCTCCATGTGTGCACGTGATGAACTTGTTTGGCAAGCAGAGGACTTCATTCTAGCAATTTTTGAGCTTTGTTTGTACAAATGACAATGCGGACAGACGAATGTCTTTGTGGCATGCTGGCATCTGAGGTCGAGACTTTATTCGACTAGTATCATATTCTATGTGTTTAGTGCTTTCCATTCTATAAACTAAACATTTTTATCATCACGTATCTAAGTTATTTGACATTTTTGGCTACGTCTATTGTTAAGCACAATTTAGAATTCAGTTTAAGCACGTCTATTCCTAGTTCACTTTAGCTGTGTCAATTGAGGTAGTTGACAGCTATTTGCTCATTACGACTGTGTCGTCTTGAGGGTAGCAAATCCCCTCCTCTATATATATATATATAAAATAATGGTGTTTAAAAACACCTTTTCAGGTCAGCTGGATAGGCTTAATTTTATAGGAACATGATAGGTGGTTTAAGAAAAATTAGGTTGAGAACTCTTTTCAAAATCGTTTTCAAAAGAATGATAATTCATTTCTTCACCCTTTTCAAAGACCCATTCATAGAGAATGAATTTGGAATTCAGATATTAGCTAAATTCTTGACAAAAGATAACTTGAGATTTCAAACAACCACAATAGAAGAGAGTTTATGCAAAGTAGACAAGGATAGATGTGGATGTCTTAGAAAAAAATAATGCCAAGATCAACTACTAAACATCAAATCATAAACAAAAATAAATTAACAAATTAAAAGAAATTCATAGCACAACAAAGGTGAGACAAGAAGGCCCTGTATGCACTAGTGAAGATGGCAACTCGAAATTTAAAAATGCTTAAAATCTCTTTGCTAGACTAAAAAGCACGAGTTTCATGATAACAAGATAATTAAGTACCACCATAAAGGAGGATGGGAAATTTCTATTTTATAGAGGTGAAAAGGAGTTTTGCACATAAGTCAAGCCTTTATATTTGCCAACTTGCATTAGGTATTCCTGTGTGTCATATTCCTCATGACAAGAGGAGTTCACACATGTGTGCAAAGAAAAGAATTTACACTCCAATATTCTTTGTAAGGAATATTGAGATTCCTAGGAAAGAAATTACACTTAAATATTCCTAGTAAGGAATATTGAGACATTTGAGAAAGGAGTTACACTTCAAGGAATCTTTTTTTAAAAACAAAAAACCGGTGTAGGATAATCTAAATTAATAAAATACATGATAAAAATATTCCTAGATAAGGAAAAATCTCTTTGAATGTAAGAAAAAATCATACTCAAAAGAAACAAAGGCTGAATAAGAGTTTTCTATATATTAAAATTTTAAAAAATCTATCTTATAGCTCTAGGACCAAATATCTAGAATTCTAATGACCAAGGGAATATTAAATCTAGTAGGATGAATGTTTTTTGTTTTGCAGTTATACTCTTTAGTGAGACAAATAGGGTGCAAAAGTGGCTAGAGTTTTTTGAGTTGGTCTTGTCATCTTTATGCATCGTATCTCATACTAGGTAGTACTTTTTAGGGTCTAATTGGTTTGTGTAAAGAGGGCTTCTTTCATCATTTAATTGATCTTTTTGTCTTTCCATGATTTTTTTAACTGTAAAATGGCCTGTTTTCCCCAAGTAGTGCCAATAGTTTGCTTATTTTATGTTTATTGGAGATCATTTTTTCTCTAAAATAGTTTATGGATTTTCTATTTCATCTCGCAACTGAAATTTGGATCATGTGTTGTGCTGTCTATGTTGGAGACTGCTGTTCATTTATATGCATATTAAATATATGAAAAGTTTTATGCTTGTTTAGGACAACGATTGTTTTTAGAGGTGGGGCATTTTTCAGGTTCCATTACTTGCCACAAACATCCTTTGTCATGTTTGTCACTTTGTTATCTTCATATGGACTGACAGGCACATCATTGGGATTCCTTCTACAAGTTTTATCGCAACACCACAGATAACAAGTAAGCTCCTATTATTACCTAGAGTTGTGGCTCCTATGTTAGACATGTTGTACATATTGTTCCTCTCAATCATTTTTTCGAGAGTTAAAAGCTAAAAAAATTGGTATTTTATTATATTTTTATTGGTCACTTTTCGTCTCTTTTATATACTAGAAAAGTAAATAAGCATTTCTTTTATGTGAATTCCCTTGACAAATTCAATTAAAAGGGAGAATGATAACAATATACTGTCAAATATGCTTTATGGTTGAAATGCATTCACTAGTAAAACAGATTCTAGCTCTTGTGATTAAATTTTTTCTTTTGCTGAAGGACATGGGCATATTGAATTTACTATTTGAAGAACATTTGGGTAAAGAGAAATTAATTTGGTGTTCTCGAATGACCGGAAGTAGGTCAATGAGACTTAAATAGTACATTTAGTTATAATATAGAAATAATAGGGTAAAGATACGTAGATTAAGAAAAGAAGTAGAGAGCACTAAATTTATATAAACATAGTCATAATATGACTATCTTTTATTACTTTCTCCCACTGGTAGTGTTGTATCCTATCCAAGATTGTCTAGCTGAAATAAATAGTCTACATAAACTGCATGCCGCAATTTAAGATAAAAAATAAATGATATAGATTTCCGCTAGATTTACTCAAGTGGTAGGAAACATTTAATTTACCCTTTCAAGGTTAAAAATCCTTTTACCAATTCCATCACGCTCAAAAATTTAAGAGTTGATAGTTATGAGGATATAAATCTATCATAGAAACATGTTTTTTATGCCAAACGTATGCCTCACCGAAAAAATACATAAAATTTCAGAATATATTTTAAGAGTTTTTGTATTACATGGTAAAAGTACATTAGATGGTGCTTGGTAGGTGGGGTTGATGGTCCATGTGGATGAGCCTCTTGGATGTTGTATTTGGAATTTGAATAAACACATTTGTCACACTCTTATCATAAATTTAACACCCAATTTTTAGATACTGAAGTGTATTTAATCTCATAGTGTTGTACCCTAAACAATTTTTTTGCTTCATTAAGGCATTTTGATTAAAATGGTCTAAATCTTGTAAAATTGTCTTCAAAAGTCAGTTTTTGGTCAAATGAAGTATGGGCTTATTGTGGGTTTACTGTCTACAGGATATTGGCAAAATTTGAAATTTTTTAAAATTAGGGTTTTCGGGCCCCTATTTTTAGGAAAACCCTAAAAAATAGGATCTTTCTAGAATTGACTGAAAATTATTTTGATTGGCTTATTTCACTTCACGATCACAATGGTGAAGTTAGAATTAGGAAAAAGGTAAGTCTGGTGTCAATGGCAGATGGCCAGATATTAGGTGTCGAAATCTAAGCTTAAAACACTCCAGCAAAGATTCTATGGCAAAAAATGTTCAAAATGATGCTTCATCACGGAGAGGATTTTTG
Source organism: Sequoia sempervirens (assembly GCA_007258455.2). NCBI lineage: Eukaryota > Viridiplantae > Streptophyta > Pinopsida > Cupressales > Cupressaceae > Sequoia > Sequoia sempervirens. The sequence continues at coordinate 64,369 of VDFB02016394.1, read as the reverse complement.
TTGAGGGGAAAATCATCAAAATTTTTCAAGTCTGGAAATAAAAGCGCCCTTGCTAGCTAGGGGTGCCCTAGGTTTCAGAGGCTTAGATCATCTTTTTGAGATTTGTCTCTTCCAAGAGGTCTTCTTTAGAATCTTGTTAGCTTCGCGATGAACCTACCAGCCAGTCCAGAAGATCTGTCTAGCACCCGATTTTATAGATTGAACAAAGAACGAAGGAAATGAAATTGGTCAAATTTTGACTAACACTGGTAAAGAAAAGCGCCCCTGGAGGCCAAGGGCACCCAAAATTTTGAGGTACCAAATGTAACTTTTTCGGCAAATGACATCCAAGATGTTTGTCTCAGACTTGATCAGGCTTCACAACGAGTCTGTCAGCAGGCTAATCTGAGTTGCCAAACTGCTAGAATCAGGAGTCAAACAGAAGGATAAAAGTCATTGTCAAATATCAGTTTAGAGCACTCCAGGGGCGCCTAGGGTTTTGAGCTCTCAAATGGAATTATGAGGGTTTTCTCAAATGCTCATCCTGTCTGGAATGCTTTAAGCTTTCAATTGCATATCTCAGCTGGGTCAGAGGACTAGTTAGTAGTTGGCAGTTGGAGATTGAATGAAGAATCAACAGGTTGTGAAAATGGCTAAGTTTGGAAATGAAAGCGCCCCTGGAGGCCAGGAGCGCCCAAGATTTTCACCTATCAGATGAGGTTTATAGGGATTATGCTCTCCAGGAGATCATGTTCAAAATTGATCTAGCTTTGCAGTGAGCCTGTCAGCCAACTCTAGAGTTTTGCCAAGTGCCAAAAGTTGCAGGCTGAAGGAAGGTGGAAATCAAGTTCAAAATGATGAAAATGCATGAAAATTTGACCAAGTATGATGAGAAAAAGCGCCCTTGGAGGCCAGGGGTGTGATGTCCCGATGCGGGCCCCTATCGGAAGGTGACGTAGGTCTGTCCGAGCGGTTTGCCCAGCCACGTGTCCGGGGTCTTCGGCGGGAGTACCTATCCTGGGGATGCCCCCTTAACGCTAAGAGGGGTGCCGTTCACTACCAGTCCGCTTTTGGTGCAACGGTAACTTGGTATCGTGAGTCGGAGGTCTCGAGGTGACTCACTGGAGCGCAGGGTGGGGATGTCCCGATGGCTCCCTCTGAAGGTGACGACGAAGGGTTTGCCCAGCCCACGGTCTGAGTACCACAGCCGCTTTTGGTGCCCTAACTTGGTATTAGAATTGAAGAAAAGAGCGGTCTGAAGTCACTATCCGGGAGTACCCATCCAGCGCACCAAAGCCCGGACTGGTAATGAACGACACCCCTCTTAGCGTTAAGGGGGCAACCCCAGGATAGGTACTCCCGCCGAAGACCCCGGACACGTGGTTGGGCAAACCACTCGGATAGACCTACGTCACCTTCCGATAGGGGCCCGCATTGGGACATCACAACCCACCACGCTCCGCGAGTCTCGACCTCGAGACCTGCAGCTCTGATACCAAGTTAGTTACCGTTGCACCAAAAGCCCAGATTGGTAGTGAACGACACCCCTCTTAGCGTTAAGGGGGCATCCCCAGGATAGGTACTCCCGCCAAAGACCCCGGACACGTGGCTGGGCAAACCGCTCGGACAGACCTACGTCACCTTCCGATAGGGGCCCACATCGGGACATCACAGTGATACCAAGTTAGTTACCGTTGCACCAAAAGCCCGGACTGGTAGTGAACGACACCCCTCTTAGCGTTAAGGGGGCATCCCCAGGATAGGTACTCCCGCCGAAGACCCCTGACACGGGTCAGCAAACCGCCGACATCACGTACCTTTAGGCCCGTCGGACATCACGCCCACCACGCCTCCGAGTCTCGACCTCGAGGTTAGTTACCGTTGCACCAAAAGCCCGGATTGGTAGTGAACGACACCCCTCTCAGCGTTAAGGGGGCATCCCCAGGATAGGTACTCCCGCCGAAGACCCCGGACACGTGTCTAGGCAAACCGCTCGGACATACCTACGTCACCTTCCGATAGGGGCCCGCATCGGGACATCACAAGGGGCGCCCAAAATTTTCATGGCTCAGAAGTCAGAATCATGGTTTGCAACCTCAAGAAGCTCTTTGTCAGTTTTGATCCTGCTCTTCAACGAAACTATCAGCCAGTCTATTGGATACATTAGTCGCTCAGAATCAATGATCAAACATAGGCTTTGGTGATGTTTGCAAAGGCTTAAAATGGAAAAATTTCAAAAAAGTTTCATAAGTTTGGAGAGTTGGTGCCTGAAGTCAAACTTTTACTTTTGAAACTGATGTGCATTGGCCACCCTATAATGGAGGGATTCGTGAACTCAACTTAAAATAATATTAAAACTCCATTCTCACCTCCAAATCGACTTGCAAATGACTTAATTTTTCTTGCATGAGGTGTAATTTCTCTTTACATGCTGGGTGGCGCCCATTTTAGGGTTTTATTTTCATTCAGTTAACTAAATTTGGGTCCAATAATATTACTGTGTCCTAAATTTAGGTTTTCGCATGCTGGGTGACGCCTTTATTCAAGAAATTTATTTATTAAGGCATTTAGGCTTCCATTATTTTCATCACAGGTTGAAGGAAAACACATTTTCTCGTGCAAGCAAGATCTAAAGGCGCTACAGGTGATATGTTGACGTTTAAATTCGCACCTCTGGAATGCGTATTTGAAACGGACAGCTATGCACAGTAAAACTGCTCTTCAAATTAGGAGGGGAAGCTCCCTCTTGCTGATGGTGTTGAAAGAAAGTAAACTAAGAACTAAGTTGCCTATCTTTTTGATCAACTTAGAGCACAAGGTTTATTAAACACAAACGCCGCAGCTGAGATTTTATGATTTAAGAACTTCAACTATGACTAACTTAAACTAAAGACGTTTCTAACTTCTCAAGTAATACGTAGAGCAAGAGAAACTAGAAATGAACAAGGTTGATTATCTGACAAAATGCTTCAATAAACTCTTTCTCAACAAACATCTACACACTTCAATGTAAGCTGAAATCAAGATCATAAAAGCAGAACACAAATAACGGAAATCTGAGATGTTATACCAAGGCAAAGGAGGCTCATGATTTTATTACTCAAACTTCTGGAACAAAATCTACTTCTAACATGCCTGGAACAAGAAGTTGCAGCTAAAGAGGGTTGCAATCTTGTTCTTACACAATAGGAACAGCTATTACAATAACTCCTTGTTGGCTAAAAGAGACTCAACAATTCGCTATCATAAAACAATTGAACAACACTTGAATAACAAATAGAAGGCACAATAGGCTCAGTGTTTTGTTATCACTAGCATGGTTAAAACAAAGTGAACTGAAATTGAATAACAACTTGCTGCAATATAGGCTCGCAATTTGCTATCACAATAACTGTTAAAGAAAACTAATGAGCAAAGGCTCTTATTTATAGGAAAGCAGAGCAGTAGGGAACCCTAAAATATCCTTGCTTTCACAATATAGGGCTTGCTCAACAAGCAAGCTTTATTTCTAAATCTAGGAAGAAGATAACATCGAACACCTAAGAAAGCAGAAAAAGCGGGAAATGTCAACTATTACATTTATTTTGTTTCTCTTCTGAAAGAATGGATAAGAATTATTCCAAGAATAGAAAGAAAGCAGGAAGAAAGCTTCTGAAAGAAAGCTGCTTTAAAACACGATCACATCCGCTAGAAAATTAGAAATTGTGTCCCGGTTCGGTGCATCTATGCCATCAATAGCAAAACACCGCTTTTCTAGAATATCTTCACCATCTGCAACAGATCTCAGGAAATCTTCGACCTCATTGGCCTTCTTTTCAAACTTTGCTGACATCATTGAAATATGATTCATCCTCTCGCCAACTGTATTGCTGCCATCACAGCTGCGAACAACACTCTGAAATTGAGTTTGCACTTCATCAAGCCCGACGTAGGAACCATCTTCAAGACTGTATCGAGAAGGAATCTCTGTGACAAACTCACTGATGAAAAGAAGAGCTTCGATCACCCTTTATCTGTAGGCAATAAACTCTTCGGATGTCCTCTCGTAAGTTTTAACTTTGAAAACATGACGCTCTCTCCAAGCAAGGATCTGCCTCTTGTGTTCTTTTGAAACTGCTGAACCATAGGTTGTATCTAAATCAGCAATGATGATTTCATGCCTTGGTTTTACTTCAACCACTGTTTGTTCAAACCCTTGGATACCTTGACGTAGCTCATGAGCGTTTTCTCTCAACTGAAACATCCGTGCCAAGATCTCCTTTCCTCTGACAATGAAACTCTCGATCCACTCTTGAGTTTCTATCCCACAAATGACCAACTGTCTCAATTGATGATGATCAATTGGTGTCTCTAAAACTTGGGGGAGCAGTTGGGTCGTGTCATGTCCCATTCCTAGTCAGTACAGCTGGTGACAAGGTTAGCCTATCATTTCGATCCTCGTAGGCTGACAGGAGTGTGCAGAGGATCATCTGGGGCCGTTGCTCAGTGTTTGGTAGCTCCAGCCAGTTTGCAGTTGTGTCGTTGGGCCTTCGCACTTTCCAGAGCATTTTCGAACTTTCTATTTTGTTAGGTCGCTAGTCGCTATTTCTCGGCATGGCACTGGTTCACCATTCAAATGTAATTCCACTCCAGTCAAAGTAGCTTGCTGATTAGACTTTGAGAAATAAGGAGTATTTAATGATTTATTAAATATTTAATAATTTGACTTTATATTAAAGTCACTTTATTGAAATATTTAAATATTTAATTATCTGGCTTAATTATAAAGTATTTATTATACTTTATAATAAATTATTAAATGTGACTTAATGAGTATTTTATATTCATTAAAAGTGGACGCCAATAATTAATATTTTCTCCTAAGTCTAAAAGGCGTATTAAATCATTTAATTTAAATGATTATTAAAAAAGGAGTTGGGTCGAATTTCTTCACAGGCAATATATACCTTCTCAAGGAAAAATCGAACTATCTTGTTTATTATTCAATTTTGTCTTTATTGCTCTGAGCATTGGAGTTTGCAAACCCTAGGGTTTCTGGCAGACGATCGTTTCTGGAGAACGAAAACTCTTCAGAGATCAGGCAGACTGAGGCTGTGAAATACCAGTTGAAGCTTGCACTTGGTGATTTCATCCAAAGATCACAGTTTGGGATTATTGAATTATTTTAGCAGAGATTCACAGAGATCTTCATCTGGCAGTAGAGGCGTATTTTTCAGAGATCATTCATTAGAGACTTGGCACATTTCCCAAGGGCCGTACTTCATTTAATGCTGTTGCTGTACAGGCCGTACCAGCAAGGGCCGTACATTTTCATCAGGAAAAATCCTTCAAGATTCAATCACTAGACTTTTGGCAGAAGGGGCGCCTAAGGTTATAGAAGCTATTCCTCTGTTTCTGAGTCTGGATACTGAGTATTTGGAGTTGGCCGTACTATTGCACAATTCCCAAGGCGGCTGCAAGGAAGTCAGGTTTTTATCATAATAAATCTGTATCTCATTTATTTGGTGTTCTTTTCACTTGTAAACCATCTGGTAATGAAATATAGTGAAACGCCTACCTTTGTTGATCAAGATCTATGATAAATTTGAGTTGTAGAATTTATTTGGAATTTATTTGCATTTATTAGCAAAATCGCATTTTACATTATTTGCCTGAAAATACCAAAAAAATACAAAAATCACAAAACTTGCAAAAACCAAACATCGGGCTAGGTTTGGAATCAAGAACCACCGTGGTTCGACAAGGGTATCGTATACGCTTATCCCGCCATCCCGCGGCTTTTTCGCTTGCTTTTTTCAAGATTCGGGCAGGAGCTTTTGGTTGCTTTTTCATGAGCCGTAGATCCTATTCAAGATATTAGAGGCGTAGGACGCAAAGACGAGATTGACAGTCCACCTATCCCATAGTCGACAAGGTCGGGTGCTTGGTATTCACGCATCCGGGCCTCTCGACGGTAGAAAACAGCCAACTCCTAATGGCGTAACGACGCCCTCGAGACTCCAGGGATCCAGGGAAGGCACATGCAGAGGGTGATATCACCGATGAGGAGCTTAGGAGGCAATTCATAATATGATGGATATGATGTCTCACCGATGGCAACAACATTAGATAGTGTACGCTCAATAATGTACCGCATTATTATCCGCATTGGGATGCACGAGCCGGACTGCAATCTCGATCACCACTGGGCATCGCTAATTTACCGCCTCACCTATCAAGATGTAGGGCCAGTCGCCTCTACTTTCTTACCTAGGGAGACTCCACCACAGACTCCGGGGGCAGAGCATCAGGTACAGCATCAGGAGTTTCAGCCACAGAATGGCATGTCAGTGGCAGATTTGACGAGATTTCATGGTGAGTACATGTCACTAGCGCCTGAGATCCGGCAGGCACTTACTTTCCATGAGTTTATAGATGTTTATAAACCCAGAGGAGGAGGCAGATTCGACCACAGACCCCCACAGCATCAGCAGCCGCAGCCACAGGTGAATAGGGATTTGCAGTATGCGGTGAGCAAGATTACATTGCCATATTTTGATGGGTCTGAAAAGACATCAGCGAGGTCTTGGGTCCAGAAATTGGACAACTACTTGTCACTTAGGCCAATGCAGGAGGATGAGGCAATTAAATTTGCTACTTTACATCTTGACGGAGTAGCACACGATTGGTGGCACCATGGCATGTACACGCTAGGCCATCATGCGGTCAATACCTATCAGAAGTTCACCAGCAGACTGATAGAGAGATTTGATAAGAAGGATTCGGAACTGTATTTCAGAGAGTTGGCTCAGCTCAGACAGACAGGCAGTTTGGACTCATACATTGGTGAGTTTCAGAGAGTGGCAGTCATGGTCACGGGAATTTCAGAGCGGAGACTTATCATACTTTTCGTTGAGGGTTTGACAGAACCCATGAGAGGTTGGGTTAAGGCTTTTGACCCAACTACACTTCAGGAGGCCATGCGGAAGGCGCGAAGCATGGAGCTTGCAGCACCTCGCAGCAAGTTCAATTTAGGGTCAACACCATACACGAGACCCAACATGCCTTTTGATAGAAACAATGACAGGAATAGGCCTTTTGACAGAAGAAAGGATCAACCGGATCCTAAGAGACAGAATGCACCACCATTTGACAGGGAAACGTTGAATGAATTGCGTAAGAAAAAGTTATGTTTTTGGTGCAAGGCACCCTATGATGAAAAACATATATGCCCACTTCGTCCGAAGGTCAAAAATAATCAAATGGAGTGGTTTTACGAGGGCGAAGAGCAATCTGATTTGTCAGACCAGCAAGCTGATTCCGAGCATTCAGATGATGAGAGGTCCGAAAACGAGGGTGAACATGAAGGTGGAAGGAAGCTACAGGAAGCCCATTTGACTAGCCTTCAGAGAGATGGTTCATTTCGACTTCGTGGGCTCTTGGCAGGTCAGAAGGTGATTACCTTGTTGGATACTGGTGCTACACACAATTTTATTGATGCACGTTTAGTGGAGAGGCGTGGCATCCAGACAGAGGCCTTCGAGGGTATTCGAGTCAAGGTGGCTGACGGATATACTCTTAGATGTGACCGGAAGATTACTGACCTTCTGATGAGATTGAACAACTATGAATTCAAGACTGAATTCTATGTTGTCAATATGGGAGATACAGATGTGGTATTAGGGATGGCATGGTTGCATGATCTGGGTGAGTTCACACTCAACCTACGTGATATGGAGATGAAATTCAAGGTCGACGGGAGACCCCATGTCATCAAGGCTATCAGGGACAGTAATCTTAGGATGGTTTCATTCAGGCGGATGGAGAGGCTCATTCGTCATGATATGGTTGACTGGGCAACTGAGTGCATGTTGATGCCAGCCCAGCAGGAGCAGCAGAAGGGTGAGTACCACCCTGACATTCAGATACTGAGGACTAAACACTCCAAAGTGTTTAGTGACATTCCACTTGGCAGACCTCCAGACAGAGGGACAGAGCATATCATTGAGTTGGAGGAGGGCGCAAAGCCCGTTATGATCACTCCCTACCGACATCCGAAACGACTCAAGGATGAGATAGAGAAGACCATTAATGAGTTGTTAGCTATGGGCCATATCAGACCTAGCAAGTCTCCCTTTGCTTCATCGGTTGTATTGGTGAAGAAGGACGGATCACTTCGGATGTGTATCGATTACAGGCAGCTCAACAAAAGAACAATCAAGAACAGGTACCCTATTCCACGTATTGATGAGTTGATAGATGAGTTGCACGGAGCAGTCTTCTTTACGAAGATTGATTTGAGATCAGGGTACCATCAGATTCAGATGAGGGAGCAGGATATTGAGAAAACCGCTTTTCGGTGTCATTGCGGTCACTTCGAGTTCTTGGTTATGCCTTTCGGGTTAACCAATGCACTTGCCACCTTTCAGGCAACTATGAACAGGGTTTTCAGTGCTCAGTTGAGGAGATTTGTGTTAGTCTTCTTCGACGACATTTTGGTTTATAGCAGGTCATGGGATGAGCATCTGGCTCATTTGGATACAGTCTTGGGTATCTTAGCAGACGAGTCTTTCTATGCTAAGGAATCCAAGTGCGAGCTTGGCATGGAGGAGTTATTATATCTAGGGCACATCATCAGTGCCAAGGGAGTGAGTATGGACCCTGAAAAGGTCCGAGCTATTGTTGACTGGCCGGTACCTGAGAACCTTACGCAGCTCAGAGGTTTCATTGGGTTGTGTGCATTCTACAGGAGATTTGTTAGTGGGTTCTCACGTCATGCCGCACCCCTTACTGACTTGACGAAGAAGGGGGCTTTTACTTGGTCACCACAGGCGCAGGAGTGCTTTGACAGGTTTAAGGTGATCATGACTTCATGTCCGGTGTTAGCATTGCCTGACTTTACGAAGTCATTTGATTTATTCTGTGATGCTTCAGGAGAGGGCATTGGTGCCGTTTTGATGCAGGAGCAACATCCGATTGCATTTGAGAGCAGGAAACTCAGGGGTCCTGAGAGATTTTATAGTATTTATGACAAGGAGATGTTAGCCATTATGCATGCATTGGCTAAGTTCAGGCAGTACTTGGTAGGCAGCAAATTCAGTGTTCGCACATATCATAACAGCCTGAAACATTTCCTAGGACAGCGAGACTTGAATGAGAGGCAACAAAAATGGGTCAGTAAACTGCAGTCATATGACTTTGATATCACTTTCATTAAGGTAAAGCAGAATGTTGTAGCTGACGCCTTGTCTCGCAGACCCCAGCTTGGAATGCCCAGCACGCATCACGAGGATTGGAGCATCGATTATTGTTGAGTATGCTAAGAACCCATGGGCTTCTAGCATCATTGACAGGACAGAGCAGGATGACAGGTACACTATTGTAGATGACTTGATCATTTACAAGGGGCAGATTCTTTTGGTTCCTGACTCTGAGGTGCGGACTACAGTTTTGAGAGCCTTTCACACCTCCTATGGCTGGCCATCCTCGGATACCTGCTAAGCATTCTACAAAATGGTTCGAACGGCTTGCCGCTGCATTACAGAGGATTGGAGGCATCGGATTATTGCAGAGTATGCTAAGAACCCATGGGCTTCTAGCATTGTTGACAAGACAGAGCAGGATGATAGGTACATTATTGTAGATGACTTGATCATTTACAAGAGGCGGATTTTTCTGGTTCCTGACTCTGAGGTGAGGGTTACAGTTTTGAGAACCTTTCATGATCTTCCTATGGCGGGCCATCCCGGGTACTACAAGACATACAAAATGGTTCGGGAACGGTTTACTTGGAAAGGGCTGAAAACTGATGTATTGCAGTATGTCCGTGAGTGTTCTGTGTGCCAACAGAACAAGCAGGAGCACACTTATCCTGCTGAATTGCTCCAGCCACTTCCGATACCCGACAGGAAGTGGGAGTGTTTATCGATGGACTTTATCGCGGGTTTGCCGAAAGCCCAGGGTAAAGATTGCATCTACGTAGTGGTGGATCGGTTGACTAAATACGCACACTTTTTCCCGATTACTACTACTTTCACAGCATCGTAGACTGCAGAGTTGTTTTTCAGAGAGCTATTCCGGCTGCATGGGGTGCCTCGGACGATAGTCAGCGATAGAGACAGTCGGTTCATGAGCAACTTTTGGCAGGAGTTGTTCAGGCTTTGTGGAACCGAACTGACACCGAGTACCAGCTACCATCCGTAGACAGATGGACAGACAGAGATTGTCAATAAGTGGGTGGAGGGTTATTTGCGTAATTATATAGCTGGTCAGCAGAGAGCTTGGGTGAGATGGATCTACTTGTGCGAGTATTGTTATAACTCGACTCACCATATGACGATACAGATGACCCCCTTTATGGCTTTGTACGGGTATGAGGCGCCCAACCTTCTGGATTTGATATTGAGCGATAGCAGAGTGCCAAGTGCAGGGGATATGATGCAGAGTCAGCATGACATATTGAGGTCTCTCCGAGACAATATCCAGCGGGCACAGAATCAGCATAAGCAGTATGCTGATCAGAAGAGGGTTGAGCGTACCTTTGAGGTGGGTGATATGGTGTACCTCATGTTGCAGCCGTATCGTCAGTCTACTCTACGGAAGAGTGGGGCAGAGAAACTAAAACCTCGCTACTATGGTCCATTTCGTGTTGTCAGACGAGTGGGCGAGGTTGCTTATGAGTTGGACTTGCCAGCTGATAGCAAGGTCCATAATGTATTTCACGTTTCTCGCCTGAAAAAGGCATTGGGTCAGCATGTTATACCTTCTCCAGTTTTTCCACCCCTTGATGACGAAGGGAAATTGATACTAGTACCTGAGACTATCCTCGAGATGAGAGAGAGACACCTACGGAGGCGTGTGATCAGGGAATATCTGGTCAAGTGGAGAGATTTGCCAGTTGAGGATGCTACATGGGAGCCAGAGGAGATCTTACAGCATCCAGAGTTGAGATTGCTTGAGTACAAGCAATTTCAGGGAGGGCGGACTGTCATGTCCCCATCCTAGTCAGCACAGCTGGTGACAAGGTTAGCCTATTATTTCGGATCCCCTAGGTTAACAGTGAGTGTGCATAGGGATCATCCGGGCCGCTGCTCGGTTTGGTAGCTCCGCTTGCGCCAGGTCAGTTGGGCCTCTGCATCTTCCAAAGGAGCATTTTCGTGGAACTTTCTATTTTAGAAAGTTAGGTCAGCTGAAGCTGCTATTTCTATGCACCGTTCAACATTCAAAATTTAACTCCGAACCTGGGCCAGAGTTGGTTGATTAGGATCGTGAGAAATAAGGAGTATTTAATGATTTATTAAATATTTAATAATTTGACTTTATATTAAAGTCACTTTATTGAAATATTGAAATATTTTAATTATCGGCTTAATTATAAAGTATTTATTATACTTTATAATAAATTATTAAATGTGACTTAATGAGTATTTTATATTCATTAAAAGTGGACGCCAATAATTAATATTTTCTCCTAAGTCTAAAAGTATTAAATCATTTAATTTAAATGATTATTAAAAAGGAGTTGGGTCGAATTTCTTCACAGGCAATATATACCTTCTCAAGGCAAAATCGAACTATCTTGTTTATTATTCAATTTTGTCTTTATTGCTCTGAGCATTGGAGTTTGCAAACCCTAGGGTTTCTGGCAGACGATCGTTTCTGGAGAACGAAAACTCTTCAGAGATCAGGCAGACTGAGGCTGTGAAATACCAGTTGAAGTTTGCACTTGGTGATTTCATCCAGAGATCACAGTTTGGGATTATTGAATTATTTTAGCAGAGATTCACAGAGATCTTCATCTGGCAGTAGAGGCGTATTTTTCAGAGATCATTCATTAGAGACTTGGCACATTTCCCAAGGGCCGTACTTCATTTAATGCTGCTGCTGTACAGGCCGTACCAGCAAGGGTCGTACATTTTCATCAGGAAAAATCCTTCAAGATTCAATCACTAGTCTTTTGGCAGAAGGGGCGCCTAAGGTTATAGAAGCTATTCCTCTATTTCTGAGTCTGGATACTGAGTATTTGGAGTTGGCCGTACTATTGCACAATTCCCAAGGCAGCTGCAAGGAAGTCAGGTTTTTATCATAATAAATCTGTATCTCATTTATTTGTTGTTCTTTTCACTTGTAAACCATCTGGTAATGAAATATAGTGAAGCGCCTACCTTTGTTGATCAAGATCTATGATAAATTTGAGTTGTAGAATTTATTTGGAATTTATTTGCATTTATTAGCAAAATCGCATTTTACATTATTTGCCTGAAAATACCAAAAAAATACAAAAATCACAAAACTTGCAAAAAAACCTCAAAACATCAGTTAGGGTTTGAATCGAGAACCACCAGGGTTCTGACAGGTCGCCTGTGAAGAACCATGAACAAGGTTAGAAATGTAAAGCCTGAGCTGCTATATTTCAGCCTTGAGGGCTGCCTTGTCCTCTCCATCCTTGAGCACTCTTTCCTGAAGACTTTCGGACACAACTCTGAATAGACTCACATTTGCATGTCTGGTATTTCTACCAAGATTAGCCTTGACCATCACGAAGTCATCCATATTCACCTCATCCCTGTTCTTGTCCTCTGGGGGTAATGCAGTCTCCATGACTATCTCGTTATTAGGATTCCTATGAAAGTGAACTTGCTTCTTTACTTTCTTTTTAGGAGGTTCCTGATAGATGTTATCAAGGTCATCAAAATTCACCTGATATGAAGGCCTTCTTGTTACCCTTCTCAAGGAGTTCTCAAGCCAAGACATGGTAGTATCTTTAGTAACTTCCTTAGGAGGTACAATTGCAATTTCTTCATCATCTTCAATATCAGGTCGATGTGGATTGGTGAAGACCCTGTCAGTGGTATGGAGTCATGTGCTAAGGGCGCTTCTCCTGTCTCCTTCTGAGGTACAGGTTCTTATGGAGGAGCTTCTGCTTGAACCGTTGCTGGCTCCTGTATGACTATGCTTGAGAAGTCTAACCTTCTTACATTTCTGGTTGACCTGCTGCCCTTCGCATCATCTTGAGATTGACTTATGCCTTTCCCTTTTGATTGTGCTCTAGAAGAGGAGGGAAGTGACGGCTGTACTCTTGGCGGCTCTGCTGCTGGTATGGATTTCTTCCTTTTAAGCACTAGGAAGACCTTGCTATGTTCAAGGACTTGTCTTGTCCTGTCTTCAACTAAGAGGGACTCTTTATTAGCCCAATTAACTTGAGGAAGGGGCTGATCTTCAATTCGCTTCTGAGTATATATCGGGAGAAGCACATCCTCATCATCATCTGACAACCCTTCTATGTCTTCATTTAAGCAGTCTTTCATCTGGTGAAGAGTGAGCCTGCTGTAACTACGCCTCCGCACGTCGAACTCATCTGTACAATTAGCTCAAAAATCTTCAATGGCGGATATATGAGCATAGTTTTTCTCAAGTCAGCCAGCGTAGACACCATGAGGGTCAAATGATCGTCTCTCGTTGTAAGGCTTGAGGCTGAGTTTGTCTAACTCATTTCCCATTGTCTTAGCATCTGCAACAGTCTTGCATGTATAGATTCCCAGCCCTAATGGAAAATTGAGGGAGGGTTTCTTTCTATTCCTCAAGAAAGCGTGGATATCGTGGGCCTGCCTTAAGAACTCCATGAAGACGACCTTGTCTGACGGATACCTTGGTAGCATGAGCGGGGCACCTGAATAGCCATAGACCCTGAGATAGGTGAAAGTAGGAAATTGTATGAACCAATCTACCCACTCCGTCATCGCTGCCCTGGCAACTGAAGAGATACGGACGTGCAATTCATTGTGGAGGTCCCGCACTGTGTACATCAGAAAAGCCTCGTTCACTCTCTTGTAGTGATGTAGTGACTTTGTGAATTCCAACTGGGGATAGTAGTTGTATATATGCTGTACACTCAATGATCCCTCGGTGTTCAACCCTCTGAATTGACCTTGATAGGCCACCAGGTAGACTAGGTAAGAAGCCATATGGAACTCATGAAACTGGAAGTATTCTGTTATGTGCTGATGTAGGCTGTCACTGATCAAGGTGGGCCAATCATAGAACTCGGTCTTCTTCATGATGTGAGGTATGGCGTAAAACATCCAAGGCTGAAACTTGGTAGCATCTTCTGATCCAGTTACCCTATTGAGCAAGGTGATTATGATGGCAATCTGATCTTTGAATTCTCCTCGCCCGACGTTCTTAGGCAAAGTCTTATGTTTCTCCTTCATCCACCTCTGTGCAATCTTCTTGCTATATTTGTCTTTGTGCATTTCCCATATCCTTTCACATTCACCCTTTGAGATAGTGACGCTTTCAGGCCATGGGGAATGGAAAAACACTTCTCGATCATATCAGGCTTCAAACTGCAAATCAATCTGCCATCAACTGATTGAATCTCCCTTGTAGCCGGGTTGTAATGCTTGATGCAAGCGATTACGAACTCAAGACTGTGAACTGATATAGGGATAGACGCTTCTGCGAGGAGTCCATAGTGTCCTAGGTTTCTGATTGAAGTGTTGCCTGCGCTCTCCAAAGCGTGTAGATAAAACACCGGCTTAATGTGATGCAAATCTGTCTTAGCTGTTTTGATGTAATCATGATAGAGAGCTGATCCAGTCTTGAAAACATTGGGAGTGTACTCCATTTCAGAAACCTTGAAGAATGACTATAAACTCGCCTAGGTTTAAACAAGTTTCAAGCAACTTACTATTTTTAGAATGCTGATTTTCTTGCTCGAATGGACAAACTTTTTGAATTTTTTCCTGAGATATGTGTTTTGCTTAGAATTTCGTTGCAAGACAACCCAAATCGTCTGTTTTCGAAAATTTTGATTTTATACTGAAAAAGCAGCAAACCCTAATTTCTTCAAATTTTCACGAAAAAAGTTGGCACTTGGGTTTTGTTTAGAATGCAATTAGAAATGAACCCAGTTGATTAGATTTGCAAAATACTGATGACTGATCGAAAAAGCAGCCAACCCTAGGATTTGAAATTTTTCTTGAAAAAAGTTGTGATATGTGTTTTCTTCATAAGACTGATTTGAGAGGACCTAGATGATTGAAAACTGAATGCACTGAGGATTTTTCTTACATGCAAAGCAAAAAGCAACTGCTGCAACTTGATGAAGTTCTTGAAAATTTCTTCAGAAGAATGAGGTGATAAGACCCAGATGGCTGAAAACTGAAAACCTTGGCCTTCTCCTTGAAAAATTTGATCTTCTGGATGAAAAAGCATGAAAAAGCAAGGGTTTATGTTGCTGGTCTGAAAAATTTGATGAATAACCAGCAAACTGAGTTCTTGAATCTTGAAAAATTTCTTCAAACTTGTTGCTCCAACTTTCTCCTTTGAATGCTACCTGCAAAAATAATGAAAATTACATGAAAGAGAGGTGTTAAATAGACTTGGGGTTTTGAAATAGGTTTGCTTTCTTTTGCTTTCATCCTCAAAACCCTAAAAATCTCTATTCATTGAACTTGGACGTCCTCATCTCCTTGCAATTTTGAAATTTCTTGAAAATTTGCAAATTTCACTAAGGCATGAGAAGTTGGGCGCCCTTCTTGGCTAGGGGCGCCCACTTCAAGCAGTGTTAGTCATTTTTTGATATTTTCAACTTCTCACAACTTTGACCCCCTACTTTGACCTCAATTTCCGGCTTGCAGACTAATTTGATGAGCGAGCTGAATGATTCATCGCGTAGCCTGACCTGTTCTGAGAAGATTGTTTTGGAGGCGTCTCTGACTAAAAACTTCATTTCGACCTTCGAATTCATGGGAACCTATTTCCTCCAGGGGCGCCCATTTTGTCAAGAGTTAGCCATTTTTATGATCTTCAATTTCTTCATTAACTCTTCTTCCACAGATGATCTTGTTGAATCTGGTGATCCGGGCATCGGATTGACTGATGGTTATGCTCATTGCGAAGTTGAGGAGATATTGAGAGGGGTCTCCTAAGAGAAACTTCATCAAACAGTGAGTTTTGAGCCTTCAAAAGATTGGGCACCCCTGGCAAGCTGGGGCGCCCAAACTCACCGGAGTTGGAATATTTTTTACTTTTTTTATGTTTGCTTTTGATTTTTTGAAATTTCACTCGTGTTTCACCCTATGTTCAGCCTCTCGTAACTGGGAACTGCAAACTCCAATTGACGCGCTGAATATCTCGTTGGAGAGCCTGATCAAATCCGAAGAAATCACGTTAGAGCCACATCTGCAAATTCATCTGTTTAGGCACTTGGAAACTTGGATGCCTCTTCTCTCTTGGGGTGCCCAAACCCTCTAGACTTAGCCAATTTTTTTTATATTTTCCATCATTTAGAGTTTGAAACCTTCATTCTGTATCCTCAACTTTGATTTGAATCTGTTGGAGATTGGACAGTCGAATGGTCTGATGGAGACAGGCATTGCGAAGCTAGCTGAATACTGAAGAGATTGAGAATATTCTCAAACCCTAATTGCTGAGTTAGGTGCTCCAAAAAGTTGGGTGCCCTTCTTCACCAGGGGCGCCCAAAGTTCCCATACTTAGTCAAATTTTGATAATTTTCATTCTTTTTCATTCGGACTTTAGTTTGGATCTCCCCTGTTCGGCCTCGAATCCCGGGCGACTGGATATCTGTTGATTGCACCGTTGGACTCATTGCGGAGCTGGAAGAGAATTGAGTAGCTTTGGTTGGAGGCGCAAACCCTAATTTCATCATTTAATGCCCTAAAAAGATGGGCGCCTATTCTCACCTGGGGCGCCCAAGTCAACCAGTGTTAGAAAAATTTCACAATTTTCACCTTCTCCTTCGTTCTTCGTGCTTGCTCACCGACTCGCCTCCTATTGAACGCCCGAGTGTTGACTGACGCAAGGTAGCTGGCTGACCTCCATTGATGACCTCAGAGCTCCTGATATGCTTTTGAAAAAGCATAATAGACCCACTAGGGCAAAACTGATTATTTTGAGATTCTGACTGCACCAGCCTAATATGGAAATATTTTGAGCCAATCAAAATTAGTTTGAACTCTAACGGACCAACTTTCAATTTTGAGCCAATTTTTTTGATTTTTCAATTATCAGATTACAACATTACAATCAAGTACCCGTTAAGGTTAGAAGATAAACCCAAACGTACGGAAACAACTCTAACCAGTATGGCGCCGATGATGGCGAGCATTGGTCAGAGGATCTAAATCAAACTGCTTATGCTGTAACTCTAACCAGTATGGCGCCGATGATGGCGAGCATTGGTCAAAGGATCTTCTACTCTAGATGTTGGAAAGGGAACTCGACGTCAAGTATGTGCTACCCAATCCAATGTGGAGTGAGGGGCGACCATATGACGGAGTGATTACAATAACAATGCTTGGGAAAACTACTTGGAAAGGGTTGAAACTGGATGTTCTACAATATGTTCAGAGTGTTCGCTTAAGCACAAGCAGAAATTACCACATATCCCCGCTGGATGGTTCCACTACTTCCGACAATTACAGAAGTGGGGAGTGTTTATCGATGGACTTTATCATCGCTTCGTTTAAACAAGGTAGTATTGTATCTACGAAGTGGTTGATCGGGTTGATCAAATATAACACTCTTCCCGACACACTACATTCACGCGACGATATTGCGAGTTTCGCTCGTGACGAGGTATTCTGCTATATGTGGGTTGCCTCTACTTATAATAACGAGTAGAGATACCGGGTTCATGAGCAACTTTTGCGTAGATACCAGCTAGGGACCCAACTCCACAATTGGTACTGCATACCATCCGCAGACAGATGGGCAGACAAAGATTGTCAATAAGTGGGTGGAAGGTTACTTACGCAATTACATAGCTGGACAGCAGAGAGCTTGGGTGAGGTGGATATATCTCTGCGAGTATTGTTATAACTCAACTCACCACATGACGATACAGATGACACCCTTCATGGCTTTATATGGGTATGAGGCGCCCAACCTTTTGGACCTGATATTGAGTGATAGCAGAGTGCCGAGTGCAGGGGATATGATGCAGAGTCAGTAGGACATTTTGAGGTCTCTCAGAGACAATATCCAGCGGGCACAGAATCAGCAGAAGCAGTATGCTGATCAGAAGAGGGTTGAGCGTTCCTTTGATGTGGGTGATATGGTGTATCTTATGTTGCAGCCGTATCGTCAGTCTACTCTGCGGAAGAGTGGTGTGGAGAAGTTGAAACCTTGTTACTATGGTCCATTCCGTATGGTTTTAATGAGTGGGGTGAGGTTGCTGAGAGTTGGTTTAATAAAGAGATAAGGTGTCTATAACGGTTTCACGCTTTCATCAAGAAGGCATTGGGTCAACATGTGATACCCTCTCCAGTTTTGCCACCCCTTGATGACGAAGGGAAACTGATATTAGTACCTGAGGCCATCCTCGAGATGAGAGAGAGACACCTTCGGAGGCGGGTGATTAGGGAATATCTAATCAAGTGGAGACGTCACGGAGGATGCCGCTATGGGGAAACTGAAAGATTTTACAAAGATTCAGAGTTGAGACTGCTTGAGACAAGTACTCTGTGGAGGGCGTATCGCATGTCTCATCCTAGTCAGCGCAGCTGGATATGTGGTTAGCCTATCATCCTGGTCCTCGTAGGCTGACAGATATGTGTAGAGGATCAATTGAGGCAGTTACCCGGTGTTCAGGAGCTTCATTCTTACAGTTGATTCAGGTTGGGCCTTCGCAGAGTTGTTCGAAGAGGTTTTTCAGATATTTACTATTTTTAGTAAGTCAAGCAGGCGGAAGCTGCTATTTTTGGCAGGGCACCTGGTTCAGCTGGTCAGCTCAGATTCGACCCAGTGCATCAGTTTGTTGGTCAGATGGAAAAATAATGGAGTATTTAATGATTTATTAAATAATTAATATTTTGACTTTATATTATAAAGTCACTTTATTAATGTATTTAAATATTATGATAATGGCGTATTATAAAGTATTTTACTACTTTATAATAAAGTGGCATAATTAATATAATGAATAAGTATTTATTCATTAATGATGGGGGCGCCAATTATTAAAGTTTTTTCCTAAGTCCAAACAGGCAAATTTAATCATTTATTTAAATGATTATTAAAAAGAGGGTTTGGTCGAATTTCTCAAGAGGGGTATATATTGACTTCCAAGACAAATCGAACTCTTATGTGATGATTATTCAATTTGTCTTCTTTTTGCTCTGAGCATTGAAGTTTGCAAAACCTAGGGTTTTAGCAGACGTTTGATTTTGAAGAACGATACCTCTTCAAGATCTGGCATACTGAGACTGTGAAATACCAGTTGAAGCTTGTCACACTCGGTGACTTCATACAGAGGTTACAGTTGAGCTTTATTGATCGATTCAGGAAGATTCTATCAGAGGTTATTCATCAGTTATTGGTGGCGCATCATTTGAGATTATTACACAGAGATTTGGCACTTCCTTATTAAATCCGTACCATATTGAATGCTGCTGGTTGGCCGTACTTTCTTGTACCAGCTAGGGCCGTACTTCTTCATCTGGAGGATACGCCTTCATCTTTGGCCTTTTGCCTGCTGTAGTATGGGCGCCTAAGTATTCTGAAGCTTTGGGCGTGGGATCTGGAGTCTGGAGATTGCTTTTTGACTTGGGCCGTACATTTCTTATCTATTCTCTGGTGGCTGCAAGAAAATCAGGTTCCATTGAAATAAAGTCGTATTTCCTTCATATGTTCAATTTTATATATTGTATGTGCTCTGGAAACTTAATAAATATATGCACCTACATCTTCTGAGCATTATCAAAGCATATTTACTGTCTTTTGATTTATTATGAATTTTTAGAGCATTTTTAGAGCAAAATCTCAGCTTCTTGTTTATTGTCAAAAAACCTCAAAAACACAAAAAAATACAAAACGATAAAAAATCAGAATTTGCAGTCAGGGTTTTGGGTTGAGAGACACCTGGTCTCTTACAAGTTTACTCATGTGGGGTCTATGAAAATTCAAATAATGGAATAAATCTAATCACAAGAGCCATAGGATTGAGGTGATACATGGAGGTCCCCTCACAAACTGGTGACATGACACTGCTCCCACCTGCATTTGCATTTCAGAAACTGGAAAAATTAGTATGATGCAATTGATAAGAAAATGGTGGATGCCACAACTAGGAGGTTTTCTTTGGTTGTGTGATATCTTGTAATTCTGCAAGCTATCACTTTTGATAAGTTCTTGTAAGAATGATCCATAATTGTCTAGACTCTAGAGCGTGTATGCTCTCTCTCTCAAGATATGAAACATTATTCATGAGTGTCTTTACTTTTAGCGAGGAGAAGGAACATTGAGCAGGATTACAAGACATTATAGATGGTTGGGCCTACATAGAGTATCTATTGGTTCAGATGGGCGGATTAATTTTGCCCATAGATCTCTCATTAACATTTTCTTCTTTTTCTATAAGGGTATACTATTTCTCAAAGGTATAACACTTAAGGTTGTGATAATGCAGCTTATTTAGCTGACCTCTCTCAATAGGAAATTGATGGGGTGTCAAAATGTATTACAATTCAAAATCAATATGTAAAGTGCCCAACTGATTTTTTTGTATTTTTGTCAATGGTTTGGGAAAGTGACAGATGTGATGACAACACAAACTAAACTTTAGTTTACAAGAGAAATGTAGGAATATGATATTTTTCTAGAGGTAGATAGAATTCAGAAATTTATGGTATTTTCTTTAAATAATCAACTGCAAATATCTGATATTACATATATAGATATTGGATATGGATTGCATACATGTTCTTTCCTTAATTTTCTGATATGATTGGCTGCTGTATTGACCCCCGAATGAGCTGCAATCCTTTCCTTTGTCAATCCAATTCTTTGCAAACATAGGCGACCCCTTTTCCAACGTCAGTTGCTGTCTTTAGTTGCTCCATGTCACCCTTTTAATGTTCAACTGTCTTCTTAATGCTGCAACCCTTTTCTGAAAATCCAAGACAACCAAAATAATAGAAACTAGAAACCTTTGCAACAAATAGCTCACTGGTAATCCCTGAATTGAATTGCTCCAATGAGTAGGAGGATTTTTTTGTCTACAAATCCATTCTTTGCAAAGAGTTTTCGTACTAGGGTAGAAAGGATAAACAATATTCAATCTCAAGAGGAATAAATTTGATAATATAAATTGGTAACCTTTTTCAATGCTCAACTTCTTATATATGTACTTAAAGAATTATAATATTATAAAATTTGGAATTCCACACTGCACACAAATTGTAGAAATTCACACCCAACTATAATATAATCTGAAAATCCAACACAATCAAAATAACTGTAACTAGAAACCTTTTGCAACAATTAGCTCATCGGTAATCCCTGAATGGAATTATTCCAATGAGTAGGAGGTTTTCATTCTTGAATCCATTCTTTGCTGAAGGATTTTCGTCCTAGGGAAGAAAAAGATGAACAATGTTCAATCTCAAGAGGAATGAATTTGATAACATGAATTGGTAACCTTCTTCAATGGTTAATTCCTCTTTATATATGCACTTGACGGAATTATGATATTATTTTCTTATTCTACTTTGCCCTCCAAATTTTCTATTTTTTAAGAAAAGTGTTTAGAGAGTCATGTTAATTAACATTATTTTTGGACCCCATTTGTAGTGACACATTTTGTTTCGTTTTTTAAAACAATATTTTTAATAATAAAACATAAGTTGTTTTTTGTGAATAAATCATACAGTTTCTTTTTGGACAACTTAAGTTAAATTATTAAATTATTTTCCTTGCAGTACCTCATTAGCCTATGGGAAAAAAAATAATTGGCCAAGGGTTTTTTGATTAACTTTGCCTAAAAATGGGGAATGACATTGTATGATCTTACCTTAATATTTATGACTTGTCAAGTTCACCCAAGTCCTCATTATTACATCTATTGAACAATGAATATCTTACAAATTGAATGCAATAATGCTGCAAACATTATTTTATTGATATTTGTCAAACTTGAATGCCATGACAGATATCCATTGTTTAATAATAGAATAATAAAATCAGGTCCTTGCTTGAGTTTACAAATTGATATTGAAGTAATATTTTTAATTCTTATTGTGGTTTTGTTTATTTATGCATGTTATATGGCATTTTCACTTATTTCTTGTGTTTAGATTGCAAAATGTATAAATTAATGTTTTTATATATTTTTGTATGGACAAACCTAATCCCCAAATTTTTTTTGGGGATCAAATCCGTGAACCAAACCCCCAAGCCTACACCTGAACGCAACCAGAATCTGTAACTTAGGAAATTTCTCCCTATCAGTAATTGGTGGAATTCACTAAAAAGTCTGAAGTCTGCTTGATTCATATCAGCTCCCTTTCACTAAACCTAAGTTGCTGGTTCTGGTACGGGAATGGGTACGGAATACGGGTATGCCAATACGGCAATTTTTTTCTTTGGGTACGGTACGTTTGGGTACAGCTGTATATGCATGTATGTATGTATGTATGCATGCATGGATGTATGTATGTATGTATGTATGTATGTATGTTACTATGAACTATCAAATATTAGAGACAACATTTTCTGATTCTCGGTAAGGAAATATTGCAGTCACAAATAAGGTGTCCAATTAAGGACAGCTAAATTGTGCAGCTATTCACAACCATAAAGCTTCAACAATAGTATAATGATTTGAACAGTAATAAGCTATCTCCATTGATGACTAGCAACAAGAACGATAAACTACCTCAAGATTAACCAGCGAGTTAACATTCAGTATGCCCCTTCTTGAAACTTAATACAAAAATACAGGGGTGCAGCCCCAAAGCTCCTTACATCAACTCTGAAATCTGCAAACAAAACCTTGATATAACTGGACTTGACCCAACATGTAGGCCTGTAAATGATTACTAACGTTCTTCCTAAGAGAATGACAACTCCTGTACTGTCACCCTCTTCACAGAGAACCCTCTTGATATTTATATCCAAAATTCCTTGTTGAATATCAGGCCTCTAAGACTCCCTTCAACTCCTCTCCTTTTTGAAACACACAATCTCCTCTTAAAGTCTTTGATGCTGTCTTTTTAAAATAGTATGACATCCACTCTTTCTATTCAACTTGAATATATATTATTATGTGTGTTAGTTTTTAGATCAGAAATGCAATATGCAGAAAAAACACAACACATAGAACAATGAACACAGTATTTTACCCTGGGAAAACCCTCCTACTCGAGGGAGAAAAACCCAGCAAGAAATTCTCTTATAAATCAGAAAAATATCAGGCCCTATATAGGCCGAATACAATACAATGGATCTGCACTTATATATGGTGCAATTTCATGAATACACAAAGTATTTGACTCTTCTCCTTGATGCTAATCTGCTGCTTAGAAAATCAACCTGCTGCTGAAAGAATTCGAACTTGGAATGATTTGATTTTTTTATGATGAAATGAGGAGACACCTTCTCCTTAGGTGATCTTTCTTTCTAGGGCCGACCTACAAGAATACAAATTTTATTTATCAAACAAAGGCCGACCTGCCTTGAGTTGAATATATTTAGGAGAAAATATCTCCCAAAGCCAAAAAACACTAACAGTCTTAGCTGTGTAGGTATTTTCAAATATCCTCGTCATGGAGTCTCTAAACATGATGCCCACAATGGCTACACCCATTTGTGGAAAAACACATCTTAGTCTCAGAGATGTACAAGGGCTTGTCATGGAGTCTCTCAACATGACATCTCATCTCAGTCTCAGCGATGTAGGATATCCTCGTCATGGAGTCTCTCAACATGACGTCTCATCTCAGTCTCAGTGATGTACAAGATATCTTTAGCATGGAGTCTCTCAACATGATGTCTCATCTCAGTCTCAGAGATGTACAAGGGCTTGCACCTCATATTTCTCCGTCTTAGAGAAATATACACTACAAGGGCTTTTAGCTCATATTTCTCTGTCTCAGAGAAATATACACTACAAGGGCTTTCAGCTCATATTTCTCTGTCTCAGAGAAATATACATTACAACAAATCTTCATGATGATGTGACTCCTCTGAAGCTCCAAGTACTTGCATCAACCTCCTGACTTCCTCGTCCAAGATTGCCTGCAATGCTTGCCTTAGTAGGTGAATGTTTTCCAATGCACACTTCCAACACTACTGACTTGCGAGAGTCCAGGATTGCCCTCCTCGACCTCATCCCAAATCACCCTATTCTGAATAGGTTTGCTGTGCTACCAATGTCAAATCCAGATTGACTGCCTTGTGCAATTTTGTTCTCTGTAGCTAAAGAGGTCTTCCAAGGACTTTAGCACCTGGCCTTGCAACACTGCAACCCACTTAGCTAGCACCTTCACTTCTTCTCAGTGAGTCACAAAACTCCCTCTTGATCCGTGTCTCAATACAAAGATTGTAAAAAATCCTCTAGAAGTGACCTCCCTTTCATTGACGGATCTTAGAACCTTAGTCCTCTTCCCGGACATGTCATTGATTTACCCAACTCGCAAAGAATCAAAAACTGTTTTGCTTTCACAACTCTCAATCCAATAGCCATTAACGTGTCTTCTCTAATGATCTTTGATAGGAACCTCACTGTTTTCCACAATTCTTTCTAGGACTACCAATAGTTGACCATGCAAGAACCATAGATTGCTGTTCCAAATCAGGAGGACATGATTTCTGTCATACAGTTGTTTAGTGTCTTTATCCTTCTCAATCTTCTTTGGTGATGCAAACTCTCCATCCAAGGCTGACCCAACCTTGTGCTCTCGAGAGATGTCTCTAGTGAAGAATCATGAGAGTTATGCGCCACCAACTCAGTCCCATGGCTGCAAGCTATGTCTCCGTGTTTATTCATTTCTCTAGCCAGCATGACTTCCTCAAGGGATGCCTCAAGCTCTTCCTTCCTTTGAATTCCTTATGCAATCTCTAATAATTAATTCATCATCCTTTTTCTCCTTGATCCATCCTGCATTTTTAAAGAGATTAGTGATAGTTCATAAAATCAAACTACCCCGATACAAATGAAACACGAAGTCATCTAGCAAATATCATTAGATAGAACAATTAAAGGAATAAAACTTATCTTTGTTGAATCGGATGACTTTGACAGCCAAAAAAACTGTGATCTTCATTTCACAACTTGGTGCCCTTTTAATGGCTATGATCTTGGGCTTGGAGTGTAGCGACAAAACGATCTCCTTACTTTTGACTGGGCGACTTCCAAATTGCTGCGCCTCTGATCTTTATTAGGGAAGCCTGCGATCTCCTATCCAAGCCTGCGATTAAAGCAGCAACGATTCCTTTAAACAAAATTCGTCTTTTCTTCCAGCGTGGCCCCACTTTGATGCAAGACCAGTCTATAGCTACAGGTTACTCTGAAGTGCAGCAGCAATGTCACGCCCAGGAAAATAGATAATTCTGATTTCCTTGCACTCAAAACTCCACACAACAATCTGCCTACTTCTACGCCCTCATATGCAACTCCAGGTAAAACTAAACAGAGCGATTTGCCTTCAGATCCTCACGCCTTCCTATCTGCAGCTTGATAATCAGAATTTTAAATGGCAGCAACTGATAATCCTAGTGCAGCGTCAGCAATGCAAAGATCTACAAATAATTGTCACGTTCCCCAATGAGGATTGAACAAGACATAGAAAACAGGCAGCTTGGAGAAACAATATAACTACTAAAAACTCACGCTCAGGCAGATGAAACTCTCACACCCAGCTGAGTTATGAAGATTGTATTAGATCTCACTGTATGGATGCCTCAATGAAGATCAAACAATCCATGAACAACATATTTAACCTCCGTACTCAGCGTTCAACAATGAGAAGATGCAACACCAACAGCTAGCACAATGGTGTTCATCAAAAACCATACGCCAAAGTCAGATTAAGGCAAACCACTTAATGCAATCGCACCAATTCCTTCTGTGTTAGATATTTTCTAAACCCGCTTTGATACCATGTTAGATTTTAGATCAGAAATGCAATAAGTAGAAAAAACACAACACATAGAACAATGAACACAGTATTTTACCCTAGGAAAACACAGCAAGAAATTCTCTAATAAATCAGAAAAATATCAGGCCCTAGAAAGGCCGAATACAATACAATGGATCTGCACTTATATATAGTGCAATTTCATGAATACACAAAGTATTTGACTCTTCTCCTTGATGCTAATTTGCTGCTTAGAAAATCGACCTGCTGCTGAAAGAATTTGAACTTGGAATGATTTGATTTTTTTATGATGAAATGAGGAGACACCTTCTCCTATATATACAAGCTAGGTGATCTTTCTTTCTAGCGCCGGGCCTAGAAGAATACAAATTTTATTTATCAAACAAGACCAACTTGCCTTGAGTTGAATATATTTAGGAGAAAATATCTCCCGAAGCTATAAATAGTGGGGATGGTCTTGCTGGCTGCCAGTAAAAGAGGATTTTCCTAGATTAGTGGAAGCCAACAGTGGCTGGGAAATGATAACACATTGAAACTGCTGGTGCAATTTAAAATATTCTTTTGTAACCTTCTAAGATGGTGGATCCGAGTAGGGAATCACTGCCACCATAAACCTCTGTGATCAAGAAGATTGTAACGCTAGATCTGTGGGCCTGAATAGGAATCTTTGGTATCACTTAGTGCCCAGAAAGGATCAAGTTCTTTTTATTAGCAGTCTCCACGTCTAGTGAAAGAACTGGCTACCTTAAGGAATGGGTACAAAGTTGGAGTTGCTAGGAAAAGACCAGTGCTTGGGAGCGGCCGGGATTGCCTAGGGAGCACCTGGGCACCCTCGGCTTCCTTGTGGATCCGCTCCCAGCAAACCCATAGGGAACCCGGGGGTGCCCAGGTGCTCCCTGGCCGCTCCGAGCCACTCCCTAGCTTGTTCCCGCTCCCAAATGCTCCCGGAGCAGGTTCTCTGGGCATTTTTGAAGAACCCCATAACATAGCACTAAACCAAGGCAGAGTTCACCTAGAAGCTTACCATTTTTAAGTCTACTAGTTGGAGTTCTACAAGGGTTTAACCTACCCAAAAGTGTGCCTCCTTTACTTGAACTCTATTTCACAAACTTGGGCACAAGTCACTAACATCATTATCACCTTCAGCGGAAAAAGCTACTGGTTTAGCCATAGAAGAAGTGTGCCCAGACCGTTTAGGTGGAATTCACTAACACTCAAGCAAAATCAGGAGTTTGGGAAGAAATTACCAATGCTTAAACCATTCAAAATGTGTGCCATCTTCATATGAACCAAGTTTCATGAGTTTGTGTGGAAGTTTTTCAATTTATCACCACTTTTGCAGATCTGGGTAGAGAATCCATTTGGTTTAGCCAATGGAAAAGTGCACCAGCTCTATGGATGTGTGCCGAGGTGGAAGATTAGGTGGAGTAAACCATCTAGATTGCCACTTTGCTGTTTTGTCCTTACTTCTGCCCTGTAATTGCCCTTGTTCTGCTCTTGCATGTTGCTGATCTCCGTTTGTCTTTGATATCATCATAATCACCCAACAAAAGTGTTAGTTGAAGTACATGGATCCTCATAGGATGATCTTGCAATCTGACTGGGGGAAATCACAATTGATTGGATTGGCACACAAATGATGATCTATTGACCACAAACCAGACCAAAGGGAGTATGAAAGTTTAGTTTTGTAATGACCAACCCCGTTCTAAGATTTGACTTGAGAATTTTTTTTGCTCAATATGTTTTTTTAGGTAAATGGATGTGCCTTTTAACAAACTCAACTCATAACATTGCATATAAAATAATCAACTACAAACTGAAATGCATATATGAACCTGATAATCAACGTCTGAACTTCTTTTACTATATTTGACTGAGATTTACAAGTTATGAGCAGCAAATACATTTCAGACTTATTGTATTTTCATACCGTGCTCTGTATAGGGCTGTCATGAAGTTGTTTACACTCAGAAAACAGCAGCTAGTCTCTTCTCCAATTTCAGAATGACAGCATATAAAATCCGATATTCTAAACCTGAGATTCCAAGCTTAGACAGGTCTGAAACTATATTGCGTATTCCGGAAGGCATTTTTGAGACTTAATACCATGATGCCTATCACAAGACTCAGGACTATATTGAGCAGATTTGACTCACAGGAAAGCATACATATTTAGAGGAAGGCAATTAGCAGATTTAATACTCAAATTACTAACAGACTTGATATTAACTTTCAGACACTTCAATGAGCAGATTACATTCATTATATGCACTAATATGGCCCAGTAACAGCAATTACAATACCTTTCTTGAACTCAGACTTAGCAATGACACAATCAGCCCTATATTTCTGTAGGAGGACTTGAGTAACAGCAATGAATAAAAATTACAAACAGCCCAGACCTGGAATATGAGTCGCCTAGAGAACACAAGAGCTCCGAACTGTTTCTCTTAATCACGCCTTCTCACAGAATGCTCTACCTAAGAATAGGCAACAGCAAGTCTGAAAATGGTTGGGAATGCAGTCACCAAACAATGAAATGAAAGCTCCAACAAATAGGTTATAAGCAGCAACAACTCCTCTGATTCTCACTCCAAACCCAAGATATCACTGGAAGATTGAAATAGAATAATGCTACGCCCAGCTACAAGCCAAAAAGAAGCCCTAACACTGTAGCATGTCACTGTAGCGACGGTACTGTAGCGGCACTGTTCACGCGCACTGTAGCGAATTCACTGTTCACGGCTACTGTAGCAAAAACACTGTTGACGCGTACTGTAGCAAATCAACTATTCACGCGGGTACTATAGCAGCAGATGAAAAATTGCAATCTGTTCTTAAAACCTTGAATAATTTGTTGATTCTTCACTTGTAAGCACAAATATGACTCCTGTATGAAGCCACCTTACTTAGCAATCTTCAGCTGATCTCTCACAACCTCAGAAAGCTTAACTCTGAAGAGGTATCGTTCTCCAAAGTTTGAAAAATGCACGAATGTGCAGAAACCCTAGTTTCTTCACAAACTCCACAGCTCTCAATAAAAGACAAAGTTGAATAATCATATCATAATGGTTCGATTTGTCTTTAGCTGTGAATATATAGCTCTCTTGAAAAATTCGACCAAACCCTTCTTTTTAATAATCATTTAAATAAATGATTTAATTTACCTGTTTGGACTTAGGAGAAATAATTAATTAAATGGCGCCCAAATAAATGAATAAATAATTATTCATTATAATCAACTTCTTCACTTTATTATAAAGTATTAAAAATACTTTATAATATACCATTTAATTATTAATATTTAAATACATTAATAAAGTGACTTTAATATAAAGTCAAAATATTAATTATTTAATAAATCGTTAAATACTCCGTTATTTCTCCATCTGACCAACAAATTGATGTACGGGGTCGAATATGAGCTGACCAGCTGAACCAGATGCCCTGCTAAAAATAGCAGCTTCCGCCCGTCAGACTTTCTAAAAATAGAAAGTTTCTGAAAAACCACTCTGAAGGACTCTGCGAAGGCCCAACCTGAAACAACTGCAACAATGAAGCTCCTGAACGCCAGGTAACTGCCTCGAATGATCCTCTACACACCACTGTCAGCCTACGAGGATCAGAATGATAGGCTCACTCCTCGACAAGCAATGTCAGCTAAAACGGGGACATTACAAGTTTCTTAGGGATACAAACACAGCATAAAAAATCTATGTGTGTGTTTACACGAGTCCTTGTTGATTTGGGCAACATGTCCTAAATTTTTGTCTAACCGACTATTTCTGGCCTCCTTATTCTAAAGAAATGCTTCTTACATTACTTCAGGGAACAAATGTTTTCAATCAGCTAAGCATTTTGATTAGAAATAAAATCTCAACCTCATAGGAAAGGAAAGAAAGCTGCTGGGCATGCATTCCAGTGTGCCTTTAAAGAATTCACATCTTTTCATAGCCACTTAGGCTTATGCTGCAGAATCAAAGGCAAATGTTGTAATGTCCCCAACTCAAGCCTGATATTTTCAGTGACCGTTGGCCTATTCCGGAGACCCGTAGGCTAGTCGGAAGGTAAAATTAGGGTTTCCTATTTTTAAGGAAGTTCTTGCTCGGAGTTGGTTGTTTCAATGGCGGATTCTTTTTGGGTTTTCAGAGAGCTTCGCAGTGGTATGTTCTTCTGGGCATTCTGAGCATTTTCTGGAATTTACTATTTTTAGTAAATTCTATTTTTGGCAGCTTTTCATTTGGGTTCAGTTTGGTTGACTTCCTGCTTCACTTTGGTCAGTTGACTTGCTCATTAATGGCTTCAGGGCACGTTCGGAGAGATAAGTGGAGTCATTTAATTAAAAGTCACATTTTAATCTTATATTTGATCATTGACCCCTTGGCCTAGTCTAATGACTTTATGTTGTTTTGAAAAGTGGGCTTTTTGAGGGTGGCGCTTCATTAAGATTATTTTATTAAATTCCAAAGTCAAAACAAGATTAATTTGGGCGCATTTATCAAAGTATGAAATTTACTTTAAAATATCAAAGTTGAGCTTTGAAAGAAAGGATGCCAATTTTGAGAAAGGATTAGGGTTTGACTTGGAAGTGGATTTTAGGGTTTTGTGAAGTCAACAAGAAATTATAAAAGGAAGGCTTTGAGGATCATTTGGACATCTTTTATCTACAGGAATGTTATGCTGCCGGATTGGCTTTGGGATTGCTTCGAGGAATGAAGGCCTCCTAGCTCGGGCATCGCTTCTTGCTTGCAATACAGCGACTAGTGGTGATTTAGTCTAGTTTGTGAGTTGCATTTAGTTCGTGCATTGTTTTCAGCTTATTACATTCTTAGATCTGTTTTGGCATATTAGTGGTTTCAGCATATTGCATTGTTTTAGACAACAGATTCATGTTTTTAATCACAAATAAAAAAAGACAAAAATATTGCATCTGGGTATTAACCCATTCTCCTTGTTAAGGCTAGGCGCCATCATTCTCTAATTTGCAGATTTTTTAGAGAAGGTATTAATTTAATCGAGCAGATCGCCCTCCTTCTTGCAGCCGTACCATTTGATTTCATTCGGTCTCGTGCATAATTAATTGTGGTTGTTTAGATCTGTTTCCTGTGTCTCATCTTAGGCGCCTCCATTGTTAGGGCATATTGCATTTGGTTTCATGTTAATTGGGCAAGTTAAGAGAGAGATATGAGCATAATAGTGAATTCCTTAGACTGCTGTTTTTAATTCAAGAGTGCAGATTTATCAAAAAACAGAGTTGTAATTTTGAGCATTGAAAGGTCTATTGTTTTGGCTCTTCTAACCATTCTAAGAAGAGATCTTTTGATGTAATGTTAAGCTCTCAAATTTCTATGATATCAGCAGGCGGATGAACATCCTTTGTAAAACTGACAGTAGTACTGGTAGTCATTTCATTCTTGTTCAAATCTGATTGTAATTCTCAATTTCATCTAAGTTATTGTAATAGTTACAGCTCCGCCCTATGGTAGCTACTTTCCCATTCTGGGTTAGCAAGCACATTCTGGGTGTTGAGTATTTTCAGCTTTCAACATTTTTCGTTTCAAGCATTGTTATTGTAATCACTCCGTCATATGGTCGCCCCTCACTCCGTATTGGATTGGGTAGCACATACTTGACGTCGAGTTCCCTTTGAAGCATTTAGAATAGAAGATCCTTTAACCATATGCTCGCCATCCTCGGCGCCATTCTTGGTTAGAGTTCTTTCCAATTCTGTTTTGCATTCAGATCCTCTGACCAATGCTCACACCTTGCCCTCATCGGGATCCTGGTGTACATCTTGGTTAGAGTTGCTTTAGTATGTTTTGGTTTATCTTCTAACCTTAACGGGTACTTTGATTTGTAATTTGTAATTGGAAAAAGTTAAAAAAATTGGCTCGGAATATTTCAAATGTCCTGAATAATAGCTTTCTTATTTGTCGTCAAGAGAAAACTGATTGCTGCCAACCAATTTACATGCCATAGATTCTTGGGGCTGTCTCTGATCATCTAACTTCTGGGCCTTTTTGTAAGAGACTAGGTGTCTCTCAACCCCAAACTTCTGGTTGTGAATGTAATTTTTGTTCGTTTTGTAGTTTTTTGATTTTTTTGTAAGTTTTTTGCAGTAAAGTAGAATGATGCGATTTTGATCTAAAATGCTATAAAATTCATAATAAATTCATAGATGATAAATAGTGCATCAAATCACTACTCAAAGGATGGCGAATGTATTTATTAACCTTCTGGACACATACAATGAAGAAAATCGAACATACAAGAAAAAGGCAACACTTTTATTCAAGAGAAACCTGGTTATTTGCAGCCACCAATATGAAGAAGTACAGTACGACTAGCTTCTGATCTATATATCTCCAGCCTCGAAATTGATGTAAAGTATTCCAGAGATCTAGGCACCTAAACTGAAGAAGTCAGAATGTAGAATGGCAAGGCATTTTATCCAGAGGAAGAAAGACGCCCTTTCAGCTATGGTACGACCTGTCAGCAGCAATAAATACAGCCGTACTTTCCTTGGGAATTGTGCTAGATAAATAACTCAACCAACCGCATAAGAATATCACTTTCCTGATGAAAGTCGACCCAAACTCTGAATCTAGACTTCAAAATATGCTCAAATATGACTCCTGTATGAAGCCACTTTGTTGACAAGCTTCAACTGGTATTGCACAGTCTCAGTATGCCTGATTCTGAAGAGGGAACGTTCTCCAAAATCCACTATTTGCAGAAACCCTTGTGTCACAAACCCCAATGCTCTCAGAGAGAAATAATTGACAAATTAGAATAATCATAACATAATGAGTTCGATTTGTCTTGGAGAAATATATATCTTCTCTCAAAAGGTCGACCCCCTTCAAAAAGCTGTTAAATGAGCAATTAAAATATAATTAAATCGCCCTTCCTTGACTTAGGCAAATAATTAAATAATGGCGTCCTTTTTGATGAGTAATAAAATACTCATTTAAAATTAATTTATCTCCTTATTATAAAGTATTAATACTTTATAATTCGCCATTAAATAATTACATTTAATTTTTCATTAAAGTGACTTTATATTATAAAGTGAAATTAATAAACTTTTAATAATTACCAAATGCCTCAATAATCACTGTTTGCTCATCAAATCATCAAACTGGGTTGAAATTGAGCTGACCAACTGAACCAAGTTTCTTGCCATAAATAGCAACCCCTGCCCGGCTGACTTACTATAAATAGTAAGTATCTGTAAATCACTCTGTAAGTGTCTGCAAAGGCCCAAACCTGAATCAACTGCTGGAGTAATGTTCCCAAACGCTGGATAACTGCCTCAAGTGACCTTCTAATCACATTTGTCAGCCTACGAAGGTCTAAGTAATAGGCTAACCCCTAAATCAACTGTATTGCCTAGGAAGTGGACATTACACTTTTTGTTATAGTAACACAAAGGTCTCATCAACATTGTTGGATCAATTTCCTACAGTTTTATATAGAAGTTTGTTACAAGTTTTCACTTAGATTATGCCTATTTGCCTTGTTTCTGTGATCTTGTTTTCACCAAAGAATGGCTGGGTGTGCTGAAAATACTTGCATTTTCTTTTGCAAATAGGTCGAACTTGCTTTGATACCATATTTGATCTATGCTATATATTTGCTTTTGTGATTTTCACAGGCAAGTTCCTTCGTGAATGCAATTAATTGTATGTTGAGTGCTATCTATGAGGAACCTCACGAGTATTCAAGGTGTAATTGAAATGATAATTGATATTTGATATTAATTAATTACAAAGGAGATGAAAGCTCCTTAAATAATACAATACAAGACGATTTTTCTGAAAAGAAACAGTTGTTAAAAAAAGTAAATAACAAAAAGTTACTAAAAGCTAACAAAAGCAGACTAAGTTAACAAAAAGTAAACTACTGATTAACTAAAGGTTAAGATGACCATTAAATAATACAATAATACTTTAATACCCTCCCTTAATGGTCATCCTACTAATTGCACCAAGCTTATCCTAAAATTCTACAAATTTATCTGGATTGAGGGACTTGGTGAGAATGTCGGCAGTCTGATCCTTAGTTGGAACATACTGCAACATCATAGAGCTATCTTCAACAAGTTGTATGATGAAGTGACAGTGAAGCCCAACATGCTTTGTTTGCTCGTGGAAGACTGGATTCTTAGCAAGTTTGAGAACCCCTTGATTATCACAAAACAGGGGTGACGACCTTGCTTGAGACATCTGCATGTCAGCAAGCATCCTTCGAAGCCATACTGCCTCACATGCTGCCTTAATTGTTCCTCGATACTTTGATTCGGTCGAGCAAAGAGCAATTGCTTGCTGCTTCTTGCTTGTCCATGTGACTGCATGTTGGAAATATTGTCATTGATGTCAAGGGCGATTAGTCCAGATTATTGGAAGTGGTCATTGATGTCAAAGATGCATACACATGTCATAAATAAGGCAAAGAAGATAGACATAAACAGGAAGGTATCACTTATGAGAACACTCAATAAGGAATCTATGAGCAGCTTATTGTGAACAGACTTGTACAGATTTAAAGAAAGCAACATCATAGTAAGGTGAAGTTTCAGACATAAAAAAGAATATATGCAGATTTTATACTGGATCAGATTCACAGTGATAATACACAGATTGAAGCAATAGCAGTGATAATGCTACTTTTGATAAAGCAATCTCATTAAAAATATATAACTAAAAGGCAACGATTCATGAATAAGACAAATCTAAAGTGAGCTGAATAAAGACAAAATCATAAAAGACAAAATAGTTGAATAAAGACAAAATATAAAAGGTGTGATTTGTTATACATCTTCAGATTAAATAAGAACAGCGATTAAAGTTTGGAAAGAAGGTGTGATGAAATGATTTGAAAATATGCGATCCCTTATAGAAACGTTTTCATCACAAATGATATGGTGCTATTTAGTTTTTGAAGTGGTATGATTTAAGAAATCTGAAGGGGTACGATTTTGTCCTAAAAACAGCTTCAAATTTATTTATACAAACTTAATAAATGCTGAAGGGGGCGATTATCTTTTTAAAAGAAGAAACTTAAATAATGTTTAAATATTCAAGAGGTGCAATTTGGTAAAGAGGCATGCTGTTAGTAAAAGGCAGATTTCAAAAGACATGTTGCTAAGGGTTGCAATGTTTTATACATATATATATTGTGTGTGTGGAGTGTGGGTGTAGTGTGTAAAGAAAAAGATAAATCATTAATACACCAACAGTCTTGTGGTGAAAAATGAGATATATGTGGAGAAAATAAGTTACATCATATATACACCAGTATGATTGTGTGATAAAAACAAGGGAAAATCAGACATATATATGTGCAGACTTGAAAAGAGGAATAAACAGATTTGAAGAAAAGTGTGTGCTGTGGAGTAAAAGAAGAACAAATACATTATATACACTAGATTTATGGAGTTGAAGCAGATTTGTAAAGGAATTGTGAAGAGCATATGAGCAGATTTATGAAGACTCCATGGGCATATTTGTGAAGACTACATGATCCAGATTTGATAAGGGGTATAGACAGTTTGGATAAAGGTGATATATATATTTGATGAATGCAAACTTGACAAAGAACATGCAGATTTGAAAGAAGTATAAGCAGATATAAAAGGAATACATATGGAAGTGATTGTATCAATTTATTAAAGCAACATTGTATGAAGAATTGAAAAAGAAAATATATGAAGATATTTGGAGATCATTCAAGGAAGATAAATTCAATAGGAAGAGTGGTATTGAAGAGATCTTAATTGTCCATCATTTGTTGTAGAAGCAACATTGAAGGTGGAACATTGTTCTTTAAGTTATTATTTCTGCTAAGTTGGCGCTTGGCAAGTGGGGGTTGGTGCCTCCAGTAGGTTGGTGCTCCTTGTAGGTCGGTGCCTACTAAATCAAAGATAGGAGTTGGTGCTCCTTGTGGGTTGGTGCCTACTAAAGTGTGAGAGTTGGTGATTCAAGTAGGTTGGTGCCTACATTCATTGTAAAACTTATAGGAGCTGGTGCTCCTTGTAGGTTGGTACATTTTTGTACTGTGGTTTTCTCTCGTAAGGGTTTCCACATAAAATCTTGGTGTCAACTTGTTTGTATTGTTATATTAATGCATAGTTGATATTGTGTTAGAGTTTGAAGTTGATAAAAGTTGAGAGGGTAAAAATTTGTTAATATACTTATCACCCTGCCCGCCCCCCCTCGCCTCCCTCCTCTCAGTATATTTTTGTGCTCTTCACAACACCTGTACTAAGGCTGAAAAGATACCCAAAAGTGGAATTCCTGTCATCAACTGAATCTTGCCCAATCTGAGTTTGTAAAGTCAACCAGTTTAGGATCTTTGCATTTGTTATACATAATGCCAAAGTCAAGTGTGCCTTTGACATATTGCAATACTCGCTTTGTGGCAACCCAGTGTTCCACCTTAGGGGTAGTCATGAAATGAGAAATGTAACTCACAACAAAACTGAGATCGGGTCTATTGGTAGTAAGATAGATGAGGCTGCCCACAAGTTGCCTGAACACAGTCTCATTTACCACTAGTGAGTCTGATTTGGCTGAAAGTTTTAGCCCCTTCTCCATAGGAGTGGATGAGATTTTGCAATCTTCCATCCTGAATTTTTCAAGTAAACTCCTGGCATATTTCGATTGAGAAATGAAGATACTGCCACCGGTTTGCCAAACCTCTACACCAAGACAGTAGTGTAGGAGACCTAAGTCTATCATCTCAAATGCCTAACACAAATTTGACTTGATCTGTTCAATCCAATGTAACCTATTGCCAGTAATGATGATATCATCCACATAAATGACGAGAAGGATGATATCATTGGCAGTGTTCTTAACATACAAATTTGCATCTGAGGGACTCTTGTGAAACCCCTGTGTAACTAGGTACTTGTCAAACTTCAGGTACCATGCCTTGGGTGCCTACTTTAGGCCATAAAGAGCCTTCAACAATCTGCATACCTTGTGCTCTTGTCCTACAACCTTAAAACTAAGAGGCTGCCTCATGTAGACTTCTTCCTCCAAATCTCCATTGAGGAAGGCACTCGTCACATCCATTTGGTGGACCTTCCAGCCAAACTGTGCTGACATGGCTAGTACAAGTTGGATGGTGCTCATCTTTGTTGTGGGAGCAAAGTTTTCTTCATAATCAATACCTTCTCTCTGTGAGAACCCCTTAGCCACCAAATGAGCCTTGTATTTATCCAGTGTTCCATCAACCTTTTATTTGTCCTTGTAGACTCATTTGTAGTCAATGGGTTCTTCCTTGGCAGAAGATCTGACATAACCCATGTTTTGTTCTTCAAAAGACTATGTTGCTCAGAAATTTAGAATCCATAGCCTTTTCCCATTTAGGTTTACCCTTGGCCTCCGAATATTGCTGGGGCTCATAAATACTTTGAATGTTGGCCATAAGAGAAAAGTTTACTGTGTTGTTTTTTCTCTTGCCTCTAGACGATCGTCCCTCAACAAGCTCATCATCATGAACATCACCAATGAACTTCTCCCAACACTTAGGATGAGGAGATTGTTGTACCCAAAATAAAATTTTTGCTTCAATAAGGAATTTTGATTAAAATGGTTTAAATCTTGTAAAATTGTCATCAAAAGTCAGTTTTAGGTCAAATCAAGCATGGCTTTTTGTGGGTTTACTGTCGAGAGGATACTGGAAAATTTTGAAAATTAGGGTTTTAGGCCCTTGTTTGTAGAAAAACCCTAAAAAATAGGATCTTTCCAAAAATGATTGAAAATAATTTTGATTGGCTTATTTCACTTCATGATCACATTGGTCAAGTCAGAATCAAGAAAAAGTTAGTTTAGCTCTGGTGGGTCTACTTCACTTTTTTCAGGAGAAAAGTTAGGATCTCCGAGGTTAACAATGGCAGATGGCTAGATACTAGGTGTCGAAATCTAAGCCTCAAACACATCGTAGAAGATTCTATGGCGAAAGATGCTCGAAAAGATGCTTCGTGATGGAGGGCATTTTCAAACCGTGAAAAATGTAAAAAATATTCTAAGTCTGGAAACACTATGCCTTGCTACATGGGAGATGCCTTTGCGGTCAACGCCCAAGTCAACTTTGCAGTGTTCGTACATGTAAAAATGGTGAATGCAGTTACAATGGTAAATGTACTAGCATCAGTAGTAGCAATGCTTCAACACAGTCAACTCAGTCAAGCTACATAGTGAACATAAAGCGCGAAAGAGGTTAGAATCTTCAAGAAAATGATGAAGCTGTAGCCAAAAGCGCCCTTGCTGGCCAGGGGTGCCCATGAATCAAAGAGGCGAACTGCAGTTGTTGTGAATTGCGAAAATTGTCATCCTCTTCAAAATTTTGTTGGCTTTCCAACGCATCGACAAGCAAGTTCGCCAGATTCACTAGTCACTGGCAAACGAAGACAAAGACGGAAGATGTTGGAAGCAAGTATCATCAAAGATGGTAGTCAAACAAGAGAAAAAGTGCCATTGTAGCCTAGGGGCGCCCAAGAATGAAAGATATCAGATGCCAGTCTACAGATTGGCAACCTCCAGATGATTTCCTCTGATTCAGCCCAGCTTCGCGATGGATCTTGCAGCCAGTTCATGAGACATATCAAACAGCAGCAGCTGTTGATCATCCGAGCACGTAAAACGAAGGGTGAACTGATGGACATCAAGGCAAAAGTGCCCTTGCTGGCCAGGGGTGCCCATCATTTTGAGCAACTAAATGAAGTTTTCGGAAGCTGTCTTCTCCAGGGCATCTTCTCAGTAGCCTTTTAGCTTCGCAATGAATTCGGTTGCAATCTCATAGGACCTGTCAAGCACTCACAAATGAAGATCAAGCATAAAACACCGGAGGCGGAAGCAAGTTGAAAAATGTGGAAAATTGGCTGTGTTGAGAAATATGCAGCCTTCTTGGATAAGGTGCCCCTCTTTTGGAGGCCTTAGATGCAGCTTTTACACTTCGTGACTCCCAAGGAGACCATTTTAGATTTGATCGGTGTCTGCGATGAAATCATTAGCACAAACATCTGAGCAGTCAAACTCTCGGCAGCGAGGGTCAAACTGGAGTGTTTCGCCAAAGGTTACAAAGTGCAAAATATCTCTTAGAGGTACAAAAACACCCCTACAGGCTAGGGGTGCCCTTGAATTTGAGCCTTAGAAATTAGTTTTCAAAATCGCACATGCAGTCATCCTTTGCGGAATTCTTCTAGCTTCGCGATGGATTCAACATCCAGTCGACGAGAATTGTCAATCATTGGCAGTTGCAGTTTGAAGCATGAAGGGCAAAATATGGAAATTGAAAAGCATCCAAGAAATTGACTAAGTCTGGTGAAAAAAAAGCATCCTTTTGGGAAAAGGCGCCCTAGAATTCAAGGCATCATATTCAGTTTTTAGGGTTTTCAACTCCTAAGAACATCTCTTTGGAGTTGATCTAGCTCTGTGATGAATCTGTCAGCTTAGCTTTAGGATCAAATGGGTAATGGGAATTCAGGGTCAAACAGAAGTATTTCGTCACAGAAAATGATGAAATTCTTCAAAAATTTTCTAACTCCCAGACTTACAACACCTAAAATCAAAGGTGGGCCCAAGTTGACTATTAGTTAACAATTTTTGAAGATATTTTCAAGCCTAGGCGTCCTAAAATTAGAAGAGAACTTCAGTTAGCAAGGCATGCACAAGAATTGATTCCTCAATTAGGGTTGGCGCACCTAATTGACGCTCTCACCTCCAAAATGGATATTTATTCAAGCATAGGCGTCGCTTCTCCATTATTTCTTGTAGGTTGAAGCTAAAATCAGTTGTTTTGTCTCCAACACATTTTGAAGGATCAAATGGAGGCCATTTTTAGTGTTCTTCGCAGCTCCAGGTTTAGATTGCACAAAGGAGTATCTTTCCAAGCTCCACTGTTTTGCATGTGCTTGTCAGATTTTCATTAGATTGGATGCATGCATAAGGCATTATTTTTTAGGGGAAGAATATAACTTGTATCTTCTCACCCTCACATTTCTTCTATCCTTGTCTTAGGTTTTCTTGCATGCACGGGTAAAATTCATTTTTTCACAGATCTGGTCAAGTGGGTTTGTTCAACACATAATTGGCCACAAAACCCACTAGCCATAATTTTTTGGGAAAATAGCCCCAATGCCCCCTGTTTT
This sequence comes from Sequoia sempervirens, assembly GCA_007258455.2. Lineage (NCBI taxonomy): Eukaryota > Viridiplantae > Streptophyta > Pinopsida > Cupressales > Cupressaceae > Sequoia > Sequoia sempervirens. The sequence continues at coordinate 24,346 of VDFB02016394.1, read as the reverse complement.
TAGGGTTTCTGAAGAAAGTTATCATTTCAAAAAACGAAGAAATTGGGTTTGCTTAGCTCTCAGGGGGCAACAAACCCCATGTGTCATAATTTTTTGAGAGGAAAAAGCTTCTAAAGCCCTCACTGCCCTCTGCAACTTCTGCTCTGAGAAGTCATTGCATGTCAAGGGAAAAATCACTTTTTTGAATTTCTGATGTTGTGGATTTGTTTAAAAAGATATTCTCTTCAAAACCCACGTCTCAGAATTTTTCGTAAAAATTGCCCCTCAAGAAGCAATTTTTAGCCTCACGAGAAGTGATTTTTAGCCTCACGAGAAGCTATTTTTAGCCTCACCGGAAAAGGTTGCCCGAACATATCCGTGTTTACAGTCAACAGTCTAGTTTTTCAGTATGCAATTCACTCAAACTGAATTCTTGATTCACGATTTCATAAGAAAAGCTGAACCAATTTGCATCAAGCGCATCCGAAGGATTGATTCAGACAATTTGACAGGCGTAGTCACTCAAAGTCCACATGGTTTCATACCTCATATAGCTGATAGCCTTCCAAGGCTAGTTTAGAGGGTTGAGTATCGTTGGAATTCTGTGTGCGCAGCGGGTTCATGGGCATTTCTAACAGCTGGAGTGTTCGCTGTCATGTCCTCATTTTTGGCGAGCATCAGAGATCGTGAGTTTGGCCTATCAGGAGACCCTCGTAGGCTGACAGAGTGGTTAGAGGGTCGTTTGGGAGCTTGGCTCAGCATCAGTTTGGCAGTTTTGATCAATTGGCTTTCGTTCAGGCTCATTCGGACTTTTCTTGCAGAATTGCTATTTTTAGCAGTTCCTGGCAGGCAGTGTGGGACCCCTGCTATTTTTAGCAGTATGGCTGTGTCAGTATTCGGAATTACTTCAGGGTTCGTCAGCTTCAGACGGAACAGTAATCGGATGATTAACGAGGAAGATATTAATATTTAATTATATTGATTAAATATTAATTATTTAATGTTTATAATATAAAGTTATAATTTTAAATTATAACTTAAGTGATTCTCATAAAGGGGGCGCCCATCATCAAAAAGGGGCCAGTTAATAATTATAATTTATTATAATTATTTGACGAAGAACTATTGAAAGATTAAAAGATTAAAAGTTGAAATATTTAAAAATTCCCTATCTTTAAGGAAATCGCACTTTTGAGAAGAATAAAGAGTTTTGCCTTGGGAATTGTGCATTATGACATTTGAGGAATTAAAAATTGATCAGGCTTTGCCAGAGAACGGAGACCTTAGGGTTTCATCTCGAAATTCTTTGGAGAACGAGCCATCTCCATCGAAACAGTTCATAGGGTGTGAAATAACGCCTGATTTACTGCCAGTGTGAGATTTCTTCATCCAGAGGAAATCGTTGAGCTTCACAGGAAATAGAATATACAGGGTTTATAGAGAATTCTTTATCCAGAAGACATCTTGCAGACTAGGCGCACATGTTTTATGCAACCAGAGATACCAGAGAGAGAGAGCCGTACATTTTGATTTAATTGCTGATTGCTGCCTCAACCGTACAAACTGTACCTGGCCGTACATCTGCAAGTTGAATGGTGATTAAAGATCTCAGAGGGTTTGTCAGGGTTTCCACTCTAGAAGATATTCACTCATTCATTTAGGCGCCTATTCTTTGTTATGCTGGAGCCTTAAAAAGGGAGCCGTACAAAGTGTTTTGTTGCATGCTTCAGCCGTACCAGTCAGTACAGCAGACCGTACTGTTTCAGGGAAGCTGTACCTTGTGTACAGAGAGAAACGCCTCCTTATTTGCAGTTGGATTCCATTGACAAGGGCGCATTCTCCACTGGCTTTGGTTTCTTCCTTCTGGCGCCAGACAAAGAGCATTCAGCACATCCGTACCATTACAAACAGAATATCATTAATTGCAGCAACAGAAAATCAGGTTCACAAATTAAATTCTTGCTTTTTATGTTGCATGTAACTGGGTATGTTTGAAATCTTTAGAGAAGATCAAATAAAGGCGGCATCTTAATTCCCTATCGGTTCTATACGTTGTTGGGTGGATTTATTTTGTTAAATTTGTTTTCAATTACTTGCCAAAGGTAGCCATATTGCATTTATTGCTCGAAAACTCAAAAGCGGTCGAAAGAGCAGCGTCGGAAAAACTCAAAACCGCGGTCGAGATCGTTATCGAGGAAGCAGGGTTTCTGATTAGTATCGAGCTAAATCCTGTACCATCGAGGGTTTAGCCGTCTTCTGCAGCCGGAACAGTTTGGGTCTTATCAGGTATTTCATGCAGGCGAGCTTTGGTTGACATGCAACAGGGTTCGATCTGGCAGCCGGGAAACATGGCTGACAGAACTGACAGGTATTACAGGGCTGATAGAACAGTTGATCTTAGAACAGAGACTCCTTACAATAACAGAGGTCAAAACCGTGCGGAGGTCTTGCATGCACTCAGAGAACTTAGTGCAGGTCAACGGCGGTCAAATGGTGTATTACAGCAGGTGGCAGTTGCACTTCAGAGACTGGATACTCCGAGGAGATCGTCACCACCTCGTGACGATGACAGAAGTGTTACAGGTTCGTGGAGAGCTCCTAGGTCAGTGTCACGGACAGTGGATAGGCCTACGAGGCCCACCTTCACGAGCCAGGAGCCCGTTGAGGATATACAAGGTGAAAGGTATAAGGGTTTGTTCGCCGGCACACTTAGGGCAGCAAACAACGAATGGCAGTTAGAATCACCTGAGACCAGTGAAAGGATCTCTATTGACAAAACACCGCAAAGCATAGAAAGAGAAGTGTTTAGCATGTACCAGGAGTATAGTATTCTACCACAGAAGATTAGATAAAAACTTCCTTTCGTAAGTTATGTGGATGTGCACCCGAGTCTTGGCCATAAGACGGAGTTTGAAAAACAGAGATATCTCACTACAGCTCGTGAGTTGTTTACACCTGGAAAGGACATAGAATCTACACATAAGGATAATACCACTTTTCGTCAGAATGATTTGATATCTTCAGTTTCCTATCAAGAGGGCAGAAATTTATATGATGAATTTGATAGAAGTGCTGATTTGGTTTGTGAACACACTAACACGGCTATGAGTAATGATCTACCTACATCGTCTTTGCAGGAGGAGACTCAAGAAGTTTCTACGATGGAGGCTACTTCTGATTTTTATGACAGCGTTGGCGAAACTTCGCGTGAGCATGACACAACAGAGGTTTCAGAGGTGCAAAATAACCCTATTGAGTTGTCATGTGAAGAGACTCAAGAGTTGGGTATTACAGATGCAATAGGTGTTGAGAATTTATATCATGGTGAGTCTGATTTTCTGGATCAGACCTTTGAAAATCAGCTAGAGGATTCATATGATGATATGGAATCCCGGGATCATGCGTTGGATGAGCATGCAATTACTTGTGGAGTAGAAGCGTGTGAAGATACTGTCATACCAGCAACTTCTACCATACCAGTTGAGCCATCCTTTGGGGTACCGAGCAGCAGTACCTTAAGTGTTGAGGTGTGCGTTGATGAAAGCACACATGATGCTGCTTATCATGAGGTGAGCGATGACGGATCAGCGTCGTATCATAGTGCATATGGTGAACCGGAAATCTTGTATGGGGGTCGTAAGTTTCAGAATCCTCATCGTTTGGTTGGGCAACTACATGTGGATGACACTATGATTACCACCGCCCTTGAGCATTTTGACGTTGCTCGTCAGATGTTGACTACCTATGGTTGGAGTCCGCCTTTGACAGATGAGCACAGTGATAGTGGTTTTTCCCTTGCAGTGGTACATGCACTCCGAGAAGCAATAGGAACAATGAAACAAAACTATCTTAAACTATTAGCAGATAGGGATTTCCTTCTCGAGTGGGATTGCATTTGTTATGATGCATGGAAGGGAAAAGAGGAGCGGATCGATGAGCTCACTCATGAGCGTGAGGTGACTATGGATTCATTGCAGAGCACCCAGTTGGCTCTTCATGAGTCACAGTTACATATTGAGAGGCTTACCGTGGCGTTGAGTTTGGCACAATCTTCACCACCTTTGGATATCGTACAGTCTTGCATGGCAGCGGTTGGTGAGGAGTATACACCCATGGTTCATAGCCGAGAGGGAGATGTTGAGGATGTAGTTACATCCAGCATGGACACGGGAGCAGTTGATACAGATAGGATGAGTGCACTAGATGAGAGTTGCAGTGAGCCACGCATTGCACCAGGTTCTCATGAGATTAGTCCCGTGATAGGTGATGCAGGGCAGGTTATTGCTAGTCCCTGTGATATGGGTGTTGGTTCACTAGAGAGTTGTGTGACAACCCTCGATACTTGCCCATCTTCACAGCAGATATTCAGAGTCTCATCCAGTTGGGCGATTGGTACTTGTGATGATTTGTTTCCCTCTCCTGGAAGCATATCAATCTTTTCATTTGATACAGTTGACTATGGTCAGCAGCTGGTTGAGCCTAGTCAGGAGTACAACTCAGTTTATTATTCCAGCGATTCAGAGATGGATGATTCTGATCAGGATGGAGTGATTGTGCAGTTTGTGAATAATCCATTGTTTGAATTTGATGGTGGTTCGATCTATGATAACCCACTCTTCGAGTTGGACGTTGATCGTACTCCTGATACTAGTTCCAGGTTGGGTGATGATCGTAGTGTTTGGGATTGTTCCAGTGCATCGCAATTCCAAACCAAACTCACAGAGGAGTTCAATGAGGTGTACACGGTGAGGAGTGCTTACGGTTTTTCCTTTGATCCACCTGTACATGATTCGTATTCGATGCACCATACTTGTGCACAGGGTGATTCTCTCGGTACAGTTGAGGAGAGTAATTCATTATTGTGTGCAGAGTTACCATCTTCACAAGATGGGATTAGCGGATGCAGGTGCTTGACTCAGCAGTTTGCGGGGTATTACTTGCAGGGACAGCAGTCCGTTTTACATCATGCCGATATGTATTTGACAGGGCTTGATACTTCTATGTCGCAGATTCATACAGGTACATGGTTACAGGGTGACTATGGTATTAATTGGCATGATGGTTTGGGCAGTTATCATATCCATGAGTATTTAGCAGAAGACAGGGAGAGATTCAGGATAGTAGATGCTTTTAGAAGTGTTTATCTCTGCATGACAGATGGATGTGGATTCATATTGTATTGGGATCCCGGTGGCGACAGCTTTGACACAGAGTATGGGGTGGGTCCCATTGAGTTACTTCACTATTCTCAGCATGGTGAAGTTGGAGGCAGTAGAGCGCAGTGGCAGCCTGAGGAGGATCGTCACGACAGACTTTTACGCTGGGTTTGGGATCCAGGTGTTGATTGCGCAGTTGAGTTTTGATGATGCTACAGGAGACAGATCGTGATGTGTGGGACATTTCACAGTTTTTTTCTTTGGGGCCTTCCGAGGATCGGAGTTTCTTTGCAGTAGAGATTGCTTGGGGACAAGCAATTTTAGGGAGGGCGGACTGTCATGTCCCCATTTTTGGCGAGCATCAGAGATCGTGAGTTTGGCCTGTCGGGGAGACCTCGTAGGTTGTGAGTGGTTAGAGGTCGTTTGGGAGCTTGGCTCTAACTTGCCTCAGTTAGCGGTTTGATCAATTGGCTGATTCCGGAGCTCATTGATTTCTTGCGAGAATTGCTATTTTGCTTGAGTTCACAGCGGTGATGTGGGACCCTGCTGTTTTAGCCGGTATGCATTTGTGTCGATGTTGATTACCTTTAGGGTTAAATCGACAGACGGAGTGTCGGATGATGCGAGGAAGATATTAATATTTAATTATATTGATTGATATTAATTATTTAATGTTATAATATAAAGTTATAATTTTGAATATAACAGTGATTCTCATAAAGGCGCCCATCATCAAAAGTGATTAATAATTATAATTTATTATAATTGTTGTGAAGAACTATTGAAGATTAAAGATTAAAAGTTGAAATATTTAAAATTCCCTATCTTTAAGGAAATCGCACTTTTGAGGAAAGAATAAAGAGTTTTTGCCTTGGGGTGTGCATTATGACATTTGATTAAAAAATTGATCGAGGCTTTGCGAGCGGAGACAAGGTTTCATCTACAAAATTCTTTGGGCTTGAGCCATCTCCGCCAAGCAGTTCGGAGGGTGTGAAATAGCACTTTGATTCTTTGCCCGGTCGCGGTTTCTTCGTCGAAATCGTTGACACGAGAAATAGAATATCGGGGGTTCTGGAAATTCTTTATCGGAAGACATCTTACGCGAGACTAAGTGGCACATGTTTTATGCAACCCGAGAGATACCCGAGAGAGAGAGCCCGTACATTTTGATTTAATTGCTGATTTGCTGCCTCAATAGGCCTACTTGTGCACAGTAGTACATCACCAAGTTGAATGGTGATTAAAAGATCTAAGAGGGTTTATCGAGGTTTCCACTCGGAAGATATTCACTCATTCATTTAGGCGCCTATTCTTTGTTATGCTGGAGCCTTAAAAAGGGAGCCGTACAAAGTGTTTTGTTGCATGCTTCAGCCGTACCAGTCAGTACAGCAGACCGTACTGTTTCAGGGAAGCTGTACCTTGTGTACAGAGAGAAACGCCTCCTTATTTGCAGTTGGATTCCATTGACAAGGGCGCATTCTCCACTGGCTTTGGTTTCTTCCTTCTGGCGCCAGACAAAGAGCATTCAGCACATCCGTACCATTACAAACAGAATATCATTAATTGCAGCAACAGAAAATCAGGTTCACAAATTAAATTCTTGCTTTTTATGTTGCATGTAACTGGGTATGTTTGAAATCTTTAGAGAAGATCAAATAAAGACTGGCATCTTAATTCCTATCAGTTTCTATCGTTATTTAGAGTGGATTTATTTTATTAGAATTTATTTTCAATTACTTGCAAAATCGCCATATTGCATTTAATGCTCGAAAACTCAAAAACGGTCGAAAAACCTAAAACATCAGAAAAAACTCAAAACCACAGTCAGATCAGTGTCAGGGGGAAACAGGGGTTTCTACAGTGGTATCAGAGCTAAATCCTGCCATCTTGAGGGTTTAGCCGTCTTCTGCAGCCGGAACAGTTTGGGTCTTATCAGGTATTTCATGCAGGCGAGCTTTGGTTGACATGCAACAGGGTTCGATCTGGCAGCCGGGAAACATGGCTGACAGAACTGACAGGTATTACAGGGCTGATAGAACAGTTGATCTTAGAACAGAGACTCCTTACAATAACAGAGGTCAAAACCGTGCGGAGGTCTTGCATGCACTCAGAGAACTTAGTGCAGGTCAACGGCGGTCAAATGGTGTATTACAGCAGGTGGCAGTTGCACTTCAGAGACTGGATACTCCGAGGAGATCGTCACCACCTCGTGACGATGACAGAAGTGTTACAGGTTCGTGGAGAGCTCCTAGGTCAGTGTCACGGACAGTGGATAGGCCTACGAGGCCCACCTTCACGAGCCAGGAGCCCGTTGAGGATATACAAGGTGAAAGGTATAAGGGTTTGTTCGCCGGCACACTTAGGGCAGCAAACAACGAATGGCAGTTAGAATCACCTGAGACCAGTGAAAGGATCTCTATTGACAAAACACCGCAAAGCATAGAAAGAGAAGTGTTTAGCATGTACCAGGAGTATAGTATTCTACCACAGAAGATTAGAGAAAAACTTCCTTTCGTAAGTTATGTGGATGTGCACCCGAGTCTTGGCCATAAGACGGAGTTTGAAAAACAGAGATATCTCACTACAGCTCGTGAGTTGTTTACACCTGGAAAGGACATAGAATCTACACATAAGGATAATACCACTTTTCGTCAGAATGATTTGATATCTTCAGTTTCCTATCAAGAGGGCAGAAATTTATATGATGAATTTGATAGAAGTGCTGATTTGGTTTGTGAACACACTAGTACGGCTATGAGTAATGATCTACCTACATCGTCTTTGCAGGAGGAGACTCAAGAAGTTTCTACGATGGAGGCTACTTCTGATTTTTATGACAGCGTTGGCGAAACTTCGCGTGAGCATGACACAACAGAGGTTTCAGAGTTGCAAAATAACCCTATTGAGTTGTCATGTGAAGAGACTCAAGAGTTGGGTATTACAGATGCAATAGGTGTTGAGAATTTATATCATGGTGAGTCTGATTTTCTGGATCAGACCTTTGAAAATCAGCTAGAGGATTCATATGATGATATGGAATCCCGGGATCATGCGTTGGATGAGCATGCAGTTACTTGTGGAGTAGAAGCGTGTGAAGATACTGTCATACTAGCAACTTCTACCGTACCAGTTGAGCCATCCTTCGAGGTACAGAGCAGCAGTACCTTAGATGTTGAGGTGTGCGTGGTTGAGAGCACACACGATGCTGCAGATCATGAGGTGAGCGATGACGGATCAGCGTCATATCATAGTGCATATGGTGAACCGGAAATCTTGTATGGGGGTCGTAAGTTTCAGAATCCTCATCATTTGGTTGGGCAACTACATGTGGATGACACTATGATTGCTACTGCCCTTGAGCATTTTGACGTTGCTCGTCAGATGTTGACTACCTATGGTTGGAGTCCGCCTTCGACCGATGAGCACAGTGAGAGTGGTTTTTCCCTTGCAGTGATACATGCACTCCGAGAGGCGATTGGAACAATGAAACAAAACTATCTAAAACTACTAGCAGACAGGGATTTCCTTCTCGAGTGGGATTGCATTTGTTATGATGCATGGAAGGGAAAAGAGGAGCGGATCGATGAGCTCACTCATGAGCGTGAGGTGACTATGGATTCATTGCAGAGCACCCAGTTGGCTCTTCGTGAGTCACAGTTACAGATTGAGAGGCTTACTGTGGCGTTGAGTTTGGCCCAATCTTCACCACCTTTGGATATCGTTCAGTCTTGCATGGCAGCGGTTGGTGAGGAGTATACACCCATGGTTCATAGCCGAGAGGGAGATGTTGAGGATGTGGTTACATCCAGCATGGACACAGGAGCAGTTGATACAGATAGGATGAGTGCTCTAGATGAGAGTTGCAGTGAGCCACGCATTGCACCAGGTTCTCATGAGATTAGTCCCGTGATAGGTGATGCAGGGTGGATTATTGTTAGTTCCTGTGACATTGTTGTTGATCCACTCGAGAGTTGTGTGACAACCCTCGATACTTGTCTATCTTCACAGCAGATGCTCAGAGTTTCATCCAGTTGGGAGATTGGTACTCGTGATGATTTGTTTCCCTCTCCTGGAAGCAAATCAATCTTTTCATTTGATACAGTTGACTATGGTCGGCAGCTGGTTGAGCCTAGTCAGGAGTACAACTCAGTTTATTATTCCAGTGAGAGCGATTCAGAGATGGATGATTCTGATCAGGATGGAGTGATTGTGCAGTTTGTGAATAATCCATTGTTTGAATTTGATGGTGGTTCGATCTATGACAACCCACTCTTCGAGTTGGACGCTGATCGTACTCTTGATACTAGTTCCAGGTTGGGTGATGATCGTAGTGTTTGGGATTGTTCCAGTGCATCGCAATTCCAAACCAGACTCACAGAGGAGTTCAATGAGGTGTACACGGTGAGGAGTGCTTACGGTTTTTCCTTTGATCCACCTGTACATGATTCGTATTCGATGCACCATACTTGTGCACAGGGTGATTCTCTCGGTACAGTTGAGGAGAGTAATTCATTATTGTGTGCAGAGTTACCATCTTCACAAGATGGGATTAACGGATGCAGGTGCTTGACTCAGCAGTTTGCGGGGTATTACTTGCAGGGACAGCAGTCCGTTTTACATCATGCCGATATGTATTTGACAGGGCTTGATACTTCTATGTCGCAGATTCATACAGGTACATGGTTACAGGGCGACTATGGTATTAGTTGGCATGATGGTTTGGGCAGTTATCACATCCATGAGTATTTAGTAGAAGACAGGGAGAGATTCAGGATAGTAGATGCTTTTAGAAGTGTTTATCTCTGCATGACAGATGGATGTGGATTCATATTGTATTGGGATCCCGGTGGCGACAGCTTTGACACAGAGTATGGGGTGGGTCCCATTGAGTTACTTCACTATTCTCAGCATGGTGAAGTTGGAGGCAGTAGAGCGCAGTGGCAGCCTGAGGAGGATCGTCACGACAGACTTTTACGCTGGGTTTGGGATCCAGGTGTTGATTGCGCAGTTGAGTTTTGATGATGCTACAGGAGACAGATCGTGATGTGTGGGACATTTCACAGTTTTTTTTTCTTTGGGGCCTTCCGAGGATCGGAGTTTCTTTGCAGTAGAGATTGCTTGGGGACAAGCAATTTTAGGAGGGCGGACTGTCATGTCCCCATTTTTGGCGAGCATCAGAGATCGTGAGTTTGGCCTATCAGGAGACCCTCGTAGGCTGACAGAGTGGTTAGAGGGTCGTTTGGGAGCTTGGCTCAGCATCAGATTGGCAGTTTTGATCAATTGGCTTTCGTTCAGGCTCATTCGGACGTTTCTTGCAGAATTGCTATTTTTAGCAGTTCCTGGCAAGCAGTGTGGGACCCCTGCTATTTTTAGCAGTATGGCTGTGTCAGTATTCAGAATTACTTCAGGGTTCGTCAGCTTCAGACGGAACAGTAATCGGATGATTAACGAGGAAGATATTAATATTTAATTATATTGATTAAATATTAATTATTTAATGTTTATAATATAAAGTTATAATTTTAAATTATAACTTAAGTGATTCTCATAAAGGGGGCGCCCATCATCAAAAAGGGGCCAGTTAATAATTATAATTTATTATAATTATTTGACGGAGAACTATTGAAAGATTAAAAGATTAAAAGTTGAAATATTTAAAAATTCCCTATCTTTAAGGAAATCGCACTTTTGAGAAGAATAAAGAGTTTTGCCTTGGGAATTGTGCATTATGACATTTGAGGAATTAAAAATTGATCAGGCTTTGCCAGAGAACGGAGACCTTAGGGTTTCATCTCGAAATTCTTTGGAGAACGAGCCATCTCCATCGAAACAGTTCAGAGGGTGTGAAATAACGCCTGATTTACTGCCAGTGTGAGATTTCTTCATCCAGAGGAAATCGTTGAGCTTCACAGGAAATAGAATATACAGGGTTTATAGAGAATTCTTTATCCAGAAGACATCTTGCAGACTAGGCGCACATGTTTTATGCAACCAGAGATACCAGAGAGAGAGAGCCGTACATTTTGATTTAATTGCTGATTGCTGCCTCAACCGTACAAACTGTACCTGGCCGTACATCTGCAAGTTGAATGGTGATTAAAGATCTCAGAGGGTTTGTCAGGGTTTCCACTCTAGAAGATATTCACTCATTCATTTAGGCGCCTATTCTTTGTTATGCTGGAGCCTTAAAAAGGGAGCCGTACAAAGTGTTTTGTTGCATGCTTCAGCCGTACCAGTCAGTACAGCAGACCGTACTGTTTCAGGGAAGCTGTACCTTGTGTACAGAGAGAAACGCCTCCTTATTTGCAGTTGGATTCCATTGACAAGGGCGCATTCTCCACTGGCTTTGGTTTCTTCCTTCTGGCGCCAGACAAAGAGCATTCAGCACATCCGTACCATTACAAACAGAATATCATTAATTGCAGCAACAGAAAATCAGGTTCACAAATTAAATTCTTGCTTTTTATGTTGCATGTAACTGGGTATGTTTGAAATCTTTAGAGAAGATCAAATAAAGACTGGCATCTTAATTCCTATCAGTTTCTATCGTTATTTAGAGTGGATTTATTTTATTAGAATTTATTTTCAATTACTTGCAAAATCGCCATATTGCATTTAATGCTCGAAAACTCAAAAACGGTCGAAAAACCTAAAACGTCAGAAAAAACTCAAAACCACAGTCAGATCAGTGTCAGGGGGAAACAGGGGTTTCTACATTCGCACTCAAACTTTGTGGTTTCATCATGTAACGCTTTTCCATTGAGAAGAATCAGGAAAAGCATCAAAGGCATCAAGTTGTAGAAGAAACAGAGGTCATCACTCTAGTTATAGAGCCAGCAAAGTTACCATTCAGTGAATTGCTAGTTGAAGTGTGTAGATATTTTGAGGATTGCTCAAGTCGCTGACAAGTGGTAAATTGACAGTTGAGACATGTGACGACCTCCAAATGATGGGGCAGTTAACAAGTTCTTGGAGGAGTTAATTGCTCGTGATCACAACCAGTGAACTACTAAGTTAGGATGTCCTACCTTTTGAAGATAGACGTTAGACAAAGCAGTTAACTTGATGCCTCTTTCCAAGTTAACTCGCTGTCCCACTTTTTGTGCATGTGTATTTTGGAGATACCTATGTACATATGGAGTTCTAGTTTAATTTAGAATCAGTTAACTGAGGTAATTTTTCCAGTTAACTGTTAGGTTATGTTTGTTTAGACATAGGAATAAAACTTGTATGATGGCAAGATTGAATGTTAACTCAAGGAGATTTTAGGGTTCCCTACTCTTGTGAGATTCTATAAATAAGAGCAACCTTGCTCATTGTATTTTAACTTTTGCTTGTGATAACAAATTGTTGAGCCACTTTTGCTTGCAATATTGTTATTCAGTATTGGTTCACATTGTGTAAGAACAAGATTGTATGTTTGTTTCATCGTGCAAATCCTTTTTTAGTTTATTGTTTAATGTCATGTTATTAAGCTAGTTTGATCATCTATTGTGTGTTTGTTTCATCATACAATTTTCTCTCCCAGATGTGCTAGTGTATCTTTGATAGAAATTGAGATAATAAGTCAGGAGAGCCATGTGCCTTTGATCCAAAATTCTCAAAGTCTTTCATGTCTATTGTTTCAATAATCTTTCTTTCGATCTACACCTCGTATAAAGTATTACACCTCCTTGGGAATTTAGAGATGAGGATTATCGTTAAATGTTGTTTCTAGTAATCTATATTTCACCCTACACCTCGGACAGAGCACCTCGCCTCCTTGGGAATCCTGAGATTTGGCTTACCGTTTGAGTGTTTACTTTCATAGACTTTATTTCAGCCTAAATTTGAAAGAGCAATGAGCCTTCGGATGCAGTCTGAGAGATAGTTTATCTAAGTGATCCAACCATTCCCAAATGCTCCTAGATCCTCTCACTTTGAATTACTTGAGGAGATAGGATATTTTTAGTGTAGGCTTAGTTGTAGTTGGATTTGCGAAACCAGAGAAAATCTCAGCTACAACACAGAGTTTTATAAACCTTGTGCTCTTAAGTTGAGAACAAAAAGATTGGCCATTAGTTTAGTTGTTTCTTTTAAAAGCATAATCAGCAAAGAGTGAGCTTCCCCTCCAAATTTGAAGAGCAGTTCTGTGCATAGCTGTTCGTTTCCGATACGCACTCCAGAGGTGTGAATTGAAACTCCAACAGAGATGTATCCGCTTCCAAATCAGAATGAGCATCATCATGACTTGGGCTGCCTGGATTAATATCATCTAGATGCTGATCTAGGTTATCCTGAGAAAAATTTGTTGATAGAGAATCTTGCCTCGGAGATTCCACAATGTTAGAGTCATCAGAGTCCCTTCCTGTTGATAGAGGATCTTGTTTGGAAGATTCTACACTGTCTGAAGGATCAGAATCCCTCTCTTCAAGTGGACCTACTGAAGGCTTAGCTCCCAAATCCTTGGGATTCAGAAGCTGATTGTGAGGACTCTTGATGGGAGAAGGGAGCAAAAAGGGCCCACCTTCCTCATCAAACACAACATCCCTACTGAATGTCAAACAGTCAATAACCACATCAATCAGTCAATAAGCCTTGTGATTGTCATTGTATCATGTTAGCATCAACTTCTGGCTCTTGGAATCCAGGTTGGTTCTCTTCGCATCTAGAATCCAAACATATGTAGTAGAGCCAAAAACCCTGAGGTGGGTGATTTTTGGTTTCCTTGCAGACCATGCTTCCTTTGGGGTCATCTTCTTAATGGCTTGTGTGGGAGACCGGTTAAGAAGGTATACTGCAATATATACTGCCTCAACCCAAAATTTCTTGGTAACTTTCTTGTTCTCCAACATAGAGCGGGCCATTTCTGTGATGGTACAATGCCTCTGCTCAACAACACCACTTTGTTGAGGGTTATAGGGGGTGGTAGGTTGGCGTCTAATGCCATGTTTTGCACATAAGTCGGTAAACTGGTTGGAATAAAACTCACCCCCATTATCTGTCCTAAAAGTGATGATTTGACATGTAGACTCTTTTCAACTAATGCTTTAAACTTCTGAAATTCATTAAATACATGTGACTTCGCCTTGAGAAAGTATACCCACATTTTTTTGCTAAAATCATCAATAAATAGGAGAAAATGCCTGGCACTAGTGACTGATGCAGTATTCATTGGTCTACAAACATTTGCATGAACCAGCTGTAGAACCTTGGATGCTCTCTAGGACATTCCATTTGAAAATGGAGTACGATGCTGCTTCCCTACTTGGAAAGCTCCGCAAACACCATGTGTTTGCTGCTGAATTTCAGGTGAGCCTTCTACCAAATTCTCTGAAGCCATCTGAGAGAGGTAGGCAATATTGAGATGCCCATACCACTGATGCCAAAGAGTGTTGATAGAGGAACTCCTCGCAACCAGTGTGTGCTCCAAAGGATCTCCAGTATCAAGCAACTGATATAAATCACGATCCTCGAGCCCAACTGCCACAGTTTTCTTGGACTCTATATCAACAATACAAGACTTGTGTGAGCTGAAAATGATGTCCAACTTTGGACTATGTCACATAATCTGACTCACTGAGAGCAGATTAAGCTCTATGCCCGACACATAGTATACATTAAGAAATATTAAATTTCTCCCACTAGATGTGATCTGGAGGTTGCCCTTGCCGACAACTGTATACTCTTCACCACTACCAACGATGACAGAATCAGAGCAAGCCATAGACTCCGTGAACCAATCTCTCCTGTTTGTAAAATTCCAAGAGGCTCCAAAATTGATGTACCAGGCAGATGATTTGACACGATCTACTGGTCGTTTGGCCATTAATGTGTAGAGGTAGACGCCATCCCCGTCATTTTTCAAAACACGAAAAATGAGGTAAAGAATGAGAACTTTGATGATCAAAAGAAAATGCTGAAAATAAAACTCCTTTATAAAAACACGATTTTGAGCACAACCCTAGAGTGCCCAGACAATCACCAAGAAATTTAGGCATTGTTAAGAGCAGTGAAAGAAACCAACATGAATTTGTAGAAAACTTGACACAATGCACAAAACCACGAATCTGAAAAAAAGCTTAGGTCACACCAAAGGGCAACCACAAGTCTGGAAACCAAACGATATTCGTAGAAAAGTGTCATAAAACTTTCAAAAAACCCTTGAAGTGCTCGGTCGCGCGGGTAGAAAACCAATAGAGAAGTCATAGAAAAGAAAAAACTCTAGGAAAAATCCGTGGTAGAAAAAAACCATGCATTTTTAGACACAAATGACGCGAATAGAAGGTAATGAATATGCAGGTTGCGCGGCCAGGATTTTTTCTCAAAAAACGCGATTCAAAATGGCGCCAGCAAACACACGATTATTTAAACACAAAGAAACACGCGCTTTTCAACCAGAGGAGGCCACGATTTTCATTAGAAAAAAGTCGCGATATGTTGATGTAGAAACCCCTGATTTTTCCTTCAGAAACCCTCGAAAAATCAACTAGAAAATTTTCTGCAAGAAACCCTTCAAAAATCGTTTTTAGAAAAAAACATGATTTTTTCAGATGAAAATAACCCTTCGATTTTCAAAAAATCAGCTCACAAAACTCCTCGATTTTATCTTCTTTTTTTTTTCAAAAATTGGCTAAAAGCATCTAAGAAATTTTAAAAAATTCCTTTGGAAAACAATGAATTTTATTTCTAAAATTTTTGCCAAAAAAGATCGAGCCTAAGTTTTGATACCATGAAATGATAATTGATATTTGATATTCTTTAATTACAAAGGAGATGAAAGCTCCTTAAATAATACAATACAAGATGATGTTTCTAGAAAGAAACAATCTTTAACAAAAGTAAATAACAAAAAGTTACTAAAAGCTAATAGAAGCAGACTAAGTTAATATAAAGTAAACTACTGACTAACTAAAGGCTAAGATGACCATTAAATAATACAATAATACTTAAATAGTATATTGAAATGGGCAATATATAAAGCAAACTATTTTGGTGGAAATGTTCAATAGACAAGGAAATCATAGAAAGTTTGATCAATTTGCAACACGAGAAAGTTTACGTTTAGACATAAACATCAAATGCTTGTATATGCAAGAGCAAATAAATAAATTATTCTTATTGGAATGCTTTTACATGGTGAGATAAGCATATTGCCATTATTAGACATGCCACTCAATGTGGCTTGTTTATTTACGTTTTGGGAGTTGTGTTTAGTGCTTAGCTTATTGATGCCTGTAATCCTTTGCATTTGGCAATAGTTTGCAAAAATGCTACTTCTGGCCAATATTTGGGCTTTGCAGACATGCCATCTTGAGGTGAGCTTGAGGCAGAAATGCAGCCTTGGACTCCTTTAGAACTTAGTGGAAGTTGCATTGCTTTGGTTTGTTCATGAGGGAAATATGAAATGTGGAGTCTTTTATGCTGGGTTAATGCTTGCAATCAGGATGCAGCCTTATACCTACCATATGGCTGGTGGGATGCTGCATTCCTTTGGTGAGCTCACAATGGAAATGTGAAGTTCAAGGCCTTTTGTTGCTTCTCCAACACACAGATTGTTTGCATCATATGAATTCTAGTTTCTTTGCCTTTTTTTATTGTTTGTGTTTAATTTCTGAACCTGACCAAGAAAACATAAAAATAATATTGCACATGAGCTGCAGAATTGCTAGAAATCTCTATTGTGTGGATGTTATTATTCCTGTGAAATTTATATGTACAATGAAAACTTGACCAAGATTACATAATCAGTGGACACATTGGTGATGAATTCTTTATATATCTAGTCTGCAGGCCACGACTATTAGCATCATGGGCATTATTTTATTTTTGTGAAGGGCAGGTATCATTTGAATATAAGCGATGTACATTTTGGTGCATAATTGTATGAAATATTGAGCACGCTTGAACTTTATCTCTGTGCATTCTTATGTTCGACTTGGATTCTATAACATAAAATATTTTAAATGAATGATATGGATGTGTAGGAAAGTGTTGATTGATATTGTAAAAATATGAAGAGACTCGTGTTTCTACTTATCTTTTCTTTGGAGACTGCTATGCAAAATTTAAATCTCTTTTTTTGATTCTAGACAATTCTTAATCTTTTGAATCTAACTTATAAGGATGAGGATGAACCATAACAGGTGGAAAGGGTCTCTTAGTGAGATATGAATTTGGAAGAACATTCTTTTGCAATAACATTATTAGTTTTGTTTTTGGTTACTTTATCAGTTGATTAATGTTGACAATTTTTACTAGGTGGGGTTGCACTTTTCTTACAAGAGAATTTTTCCACATGCTAGGCTCTAAATTGGGAGATCGTGTTTTGCTTGTTGTTGCTGAGGATGGAGAAAACCTAGTGGCTGGGGCATTAAATCTTATAGGGAGTGATACTTTATTTGGTCGTCTTTGGGGTTGCCTTCCAGAAGTCTATTTTCCAAATTTGCATTTTGAAGCTTGTTACTATCAGGTACCGAATTGAGTTTATCACTATTCTTCTCTACTTATATATTAAGCTTTTTTCTGTGAACCTATTTAGCATGAAAGAGTAATTCAAGCAATGACCTTTACTGTAGTAGAGAGAACCAAAGACCAAGATGGCTTGCCATTTCTATAGGATATCTTTTTGTTTGTTAGTTTGTTTTATAGTTAGATTATTAAACTGTGTGTAAGGCTAAGAGAAATTGGGTAGCTTGTGCTTGGTAATGATTACTTATAATCTACCATTGTGTACAAAAGTAACAGACATTATCTAGCCTTTTTAATGTATTGATATTGTTGTTCATTTATATTATAAGACTAAGATAACAACAAAAAATAGGCTGCACATGTGAATACAAACTCTAGAAGATAATACTTATATAAAAATCAATGGCATCACCCATATGGGGACATATAATATTCAATTTAGGGCTGCTTACATGGAGGACATAGAATATGAGCATACTTTTGGACAGTATAAAAGGCAAGATCTGGCCACCACTGTACATGCTGGAAGCCCTTTATTAGCATCAATGAATTAAGTACAACGGTAAGAAACATAGAATGCAATAGGATTATGCAGTTTTACTTATATGATGTTATGAGAACAGAATGGATGACATGTGCGTGCATGGAGTTAGGAGGTTGCTAAACTATATCTAACTTGAGTGATTGAAAAAGATAAAAGTAACATATAGTTCAAAGTTTGCTAAAGCATACCCATCTTTTTATTGAGTTAGCAAGATAAGTTTATTGTGGTGTCAGAAAGTTGCCGAAATAATTATATCTTTATTGTATCTTTATTGTATTAGAATGATCATTACAGGATATTACAAGATAATTAGATGATAATTCTAATTTTGACTACTAGTGTTTATCATAATCTCTTTTTGATATGAAATTGTTTCCAATTTCTGCTTGAGACTGGTAAATTGTTTGTAAACAGTGAATTTAGATAGCCAATATGCTTTGTATGATTTTACCTGAGTATGTAGTAGCTTTTTCATGTCTGGTAATCCTGGTTTGGATGTCAAGCAATGCATCCTCAATCGAGGAAGGCTGGAATTTTTGGATGACATTTGCAAGATTAGTGGCTTCATCCTCTTCATCAAGATCTTACAGGTCATACAATTTAAGCTGATTGTCATTAACATCACAAATGTCAACATGAGCCAGTGGCTTAATAAATCTGAGTGAAAAATATTAGAGTGAATAGTTGGTGTCCTGTTGTATGGTCCATAGCAATAAGTTTGAATTTGTTGTGTTGTGTCACACAAAATGTTTTCCTAACCAAATGGATCCACCCTTGAAAACTTTGATGTAGTCGATGAGTGAAGTGGCCGATCATCGAAGGTTATATACTTGGCATGGGTTTTGTAATGTCCCCTTTCAAATTATAGTCGGCAATCTAATATTAATTTAACGCTAATGTTTTAAGTTAAATTTAATATTTAACTTAGTGTTAATTAAAATATTATTAAAAGGGGAGACATAAGGTGTTTTTTTACAAAAATGAGTTATTTTAATATTTTAACGTGGGAATTAAAAAGGTGACTTGAATTTTAAATTAAAAGATGGGAAAAAAGAGAGAATTTCAAGAATTCAGATGGGAGTTACATTTGAAAAAGGGAAAAAGCAATTTTGGAGCACTTTTTTGGTTATGCATGGAATTTTGGAAAAGAAAGGTTTTTTTTGCTGCTGTTTACATAACTTTGTGGAGACGGAATCCTCCATGAAGAATATCACTTTCAAAACTGAAAGATGTTTCTTGGGTGATTGTTGACGGTCATATTCTGTGCATGTGCTGGTGATTTAATTGATATTTTCAGAGATTATTGTCTCTATATATATATTACTGGAGTTTTCAGGGGTCCATTCAGTTTGGTCTATATCCTGACAAGCAGTTTACACCACACAGGCAGAGAGACGGTAAGGAATGAAAGATAAATTAATAAATCTTAGTTTTTCCTGAAGCCATAATAGCTCTGAGGTATATTGAGTCTGGAGATTAATTATTTACACTTTCTTGGAAACATGCACCTCCCAGTTTAAAGCCGTAATTCTAAGGTTCATACTTTTCCATTCAGGCATTAGTGAAGCAAGTTAAAATTTGGAATTAAATCTGGAAACAAGACGTGTCACCATACCAATTCCTTATCAGAGGAAGGAGTTGGGTCTTCATTTTAGTCAAAAACCATGGTCAAGGGAGAGCCGTATCTATTTATTGAGGGACCATACATATTTCTTTAAGGGTGAATGCTATATCAAACTAGTTACAGGAAAATTAGAGGTCGCTAAACCAAGTAATATAGTGAGTGCCAGTTGCAAAGAACATTATTTAATTTCGAAGCTTATATGTGCTGCTGTATGAAGATTCCAATCGCTGAGTAGTCCGTGTGAAAGGGAAAGAAGCACCATACAGTTTATTAAGGGTCATCGCTAGTCAAAGTTATGTTCCAAACAGATAAATTGAATTTCTACTGTGTATCTTTTGGAGTCACCGTACCAACCTTTCGAGGGAGACCTACAAGAATCTCTGCTGCCATACAGTCAATAAAGAATTTAAGTAGGTGCCGTACCAGTTGGGAATTGCTGGAGAAAATATTGTAGGTCAGAAATTAATATTATATTCTTTCAATCTGATAAATTGTAAGTTTTCTGAGTGTTCTCAATGAACCAACTGTAAGGATTTAGTGATATTCAATATTCAAAGAGGTGACAATACTGTTAGCAGATTTTGTTATCTTAAAGATATGGTCAATCTGTTTATGGTGGGAAACAAATATGGTCATTCACTGAGCTGTAACAATTTATGCTTAAAATTGAAAAGCCTGTAAACTGTTTGACAAATTGGTCAACTGTTAATCTTTGGGAGAGTACAAAATTTTTTGGTTTAAAATTGGGGTAGAACTTTACAGGTTTGCACTAGATCTTCAAAATGAATTTTGTGTGTTTTGGAAGGTAAATCCAAACTTAATACAAAATAACCTTTGCATCTGGTAGCTCATTTTTAGAGCACTCAAGCATGCCGACTGGAGGTCCTAGGTTTGAGTCCTAGATTTACTATGGTATTAGAGCTGGGCTAGGTTAGCTTAGGTTGATGTGTGGCTTAAAGGGGGTGAGCTTAGGTTTGCAGGAGTGTTAGAGCGCCCAAGAAGGCCAATGGGGTCCTATGTTTGAGTCATAATTGGTCCATGCTTCTCAAAATAAATTAAAGGCAAACAAAATGGGAGAAAAGCTCAAAAAACAGATAAAGGTTTAGTGTACAATTCTTTGTGCAATTCTTCGTTCATACAAAAACCAAAATGGGTGAATACTTCAATGAGAGATGATCAACAAAATGGCAACTAATTTTTTGTTAAAAGGTTAATTAATTGCACCTTTCCTTATTACTAACTTTATAAGCACGAAGTAATGATTTAATATTGTGTATTTATTTCTTATGTCATTGTCCTTTTCTAATATAGTTCTTTGATGATATAAATGAAAACATTAGAAGTTTATCCCTCAATTTAATTATTTTTTTAAAGTACAAATAAGTTGAACAATATATCCACTCTAGAACACCTTTCTCAGTCAAGAAAGGTGTAAAATGGAAGTGAACCTCTATGTCCTTGGTATGCCCTTGGAAAACTAGATATTTCACTTGAACACATGTTTATTATTACACACTATACATATATGTTAATTATGATGGAATTGTAAATCAATCAATATCCTTCTCAACCAAACCACCTCATATGCAGGTAAAGCATCAGCCTTGTAATCTGCTTTTGTGGAAGACAAAGCTACCATTGTTTCTTGCTTAGCCAAGATGATTGTGCTTGTTTCAAGACCAAAGATATATGTTCTTGTTGACTTTCTATTATCAACTTCTCCATCCCAATCTGAACAATGTAACCAACTAGTTGAAATTCATAAAAAATGTTATACCAAGTTCCACAGTTTGTTGTAACTGGTGCCTTAGATGTACCTAAAGATCCTCTTTGCTGTCCTCTAACGATCATCATCGGGCTTCCTTAATAATCTTCCGACATACCTAACAACAAACAGAACATGAAGCTTAGTGGAACACAGATCTTTTAGGCTTCCCACCAATTGGCAATAAAGTGTTTCATTGATCTGCTGAACAGAATCACTTGTGGTTGCCAATTTCAAATCAGCTTCCATAGGAATCTTTATTTCCTTCCAATCTGCCATCTTGAATTTCTCAAAGTGGTCCTCTTGGATGCTATGCCTGAAAAATAAATACTTCTACATCAGTTTGCAAGAATTCAACCTGAAACACTAGTGTACAAGACCTAAACATTGCATGTCAAAAGTAGAACAAAGATCTGATTTTACGTTGTCAATACTATTGGTATCACTTTTGCAAGTATGAGCAGTTGGTGTTGTCATTGATGTCAACAAGTCTGTGTTGTAATTGATGCTTGTAGTTGTGTGAGATGGTTGCAAGTATGAGCAGTTGATGTTATCCATGCTTTGATTAGTTGCATTATGTTGTCATTAGTAAAGCTACAGGTGTCAACCTCTAGTGTTGCTTTGATAAGCTTTTGTCTATGGTTAAAGAAGCGCTGAAGATGATGAGGATGTGTCTTTGGTGCTTGGTTTCCAAGTGCGTTTGAGAAAAATTGATAAAAAGAGGAAACAGTGTGTTGCAGTGGTGTTCTGATTAATAGCGTTGTGTTATGGTTTTGCTCCGCATTTCTTCCAAGTTGAAGGTTTTCCTGTGCGATTTAGATATATTGGTGAGAAGTGTTCAGAGGTATCATATTCAAGAGTTGGTGTGCTAGATCGTTGTACAAAGGAAGTTGTGTTCGCCAGTGTGTGACTATGCATTGTAAAGGTGTCTGGGAGAAATGTTTTTGCTCCGCATTTCTCCGTTGTTGTGTTTCAGGTCGTAGGATTCTAAAGGTGTGTTGATGGTGTTGGTAGTTTACCTCATTCAAGATGGTTTGAGGCTTTGTGCTTCAGAAGTCATTTTTTCAAGTAATTGTGTATGGCAGAGTTGTTTGAGTGTATACACCTGTACATTCTTTAGGTGAAAGTTGTTGCGAAGGAGTTTGTTGGATTTCAGGGTGTTCATGGAATATTCTAGATCATGTTTGAGCATGGTGTGTAGCTCACAAGTCATCCTTGGGTTTGAGAAAGTGTGTACTTAAAAGTTTAATGGTGTTTGCATGGGTAATGGCCGACTTGGTGTTTACACTACATGTGAAGGATAAATATTGTTTAAGGAAGCATGTGGTTGAGTGATGTTGATTTGGGTCCCAATTAAGGTTTGATGTGGTCCACATTCACTTCTATCTGCCATAGAAGTGTTTTGGTGCCGACCTAATTTGAATTTGCACGTTTGAGGTGCATAGTCGACCTTGGAGAGGGTTTTAAGGTTGAAGACGGTATAAGTAAGAGTCAAGTTGTTGAGAGATGTGAAGATAGATGTGAGAGATGCGAATGATGCAAAGTACAATGTGTTAGAGTGCGAAATTGAGTAATGCAGTGCGAGCTTTCATATGTTAGTTTACTGGATGCAGTGAGCAGAAGGTGGCTACAATTCTTCAAATAGATTGCGAAGGTGTTGAAGTCTTTGTGGTAGATTCTTTGTTGCATTGAGATGCTTTTCTTTGTGTAACATTCCTTCTCTATCTTCTTTTCTATTCTGGCAGTGAGCATTTCTTCTTTGTGGTGATGAGCCCTCGGGCAGTGAGCCCTATTGTATTCGGTGTTGGTATTACTTAATCCTCACCATGGTTTTTCCCTTCTTGGGTTTTCCATGTAAATCTGGTGTTCTCTTGTGCATGGTGTTAAGTTGTTTTAGTTTATGTTATTTGCTTTTCATGCTAATTCATCATAACAGATTTAAAAGTTTAATGAATGAATGTGGATTTGAATGCTAATGAAGGTTTTGAAGTTTTAAGGCACAACTAATTCATCCCCCCCCTCTTAGTTGTCTTGTGCATTCAACAATCACTTCTTGTGATGATTAAGTCATCCACATAAACAATGAAAATAACTATATCATCCACTGAACTTTTCATGTAAAGGTTGGGATCATTAAACCCAAAATTAATAAAAAGAACTAATTAGTTTTGGTATACTATGCTCCTTTTCCCTTGATTTAGACCATAAAGCACTTTGACCAACCTGCAACAAGTTTTTGTTTGCCAAAACCACAATTCCTTTGAATTGCATTATGTGCATCTCCATTTAATCATCATTCAAAAAGGTAATTTAACATCCATCAAATTTTTTTTTGAACAAAGTTAAGAAGAAATGACAATCATTGACATGACTTTTTAGATCTACTTGTAGGCAATTTTTTTCCTCATAGTATATCTCTTCTGCTAGGTAAACCCCTTCACTACAAGCATGGATTTATGTTTGTTGATTGAGCTGTTTAATGCTCTATATGATAAAATGAATACATGAATTAATAATAGAGATGACAATGCATATCGAATACATGAGTAAAATATATCTTTATTTGCAAATGAAATTCTTTCAGAAGAAGACCATAGATGGTCAACAGAGGATCATAGTCAATCCAACTAGATCATACCACTTTCCTTGAAGATACACAATCTATTTAAAAGACCCCATGGTTGCCAAGAGGAACACAACCGTCATCCAATCAACGCTTATACCTACTTGAAGCTGACAACAACTAATACAAACATTTAATACATAGTCAAATAATGAATATTATCGAAACACAATATTACACATTGTACATTGACTACATTATCCCC
>VDFB02016393.1:0-14417 GCA_007258455.2 Sequoia sempervirens | reverse complement strand
AAAAACAAGATTTATAGTGGTTCGTCTTAAAAGACTACATCCAATTTCAACAGGGGAATCTTTTTATTAATTCTCAATGCAATACAATAATATTCAAGCAGCAACAACTTTATAATTCAGTCTCATCTCCAAAATGGAAAAATCCATCAAAATGGTCAACTTCTAAATTAGCGAATACATGCAAAAAGATATCCGTTTCGAGTATGAGAGAAACTGCCGTTATAATTAGAATATTTGGACTTCACCAAACCCAATAATATCTCCCAATTTTCCTTTTACAAATCAGTCAGCCATTTAAAATCAATCTAACTAAATTTTTAGTGAAACAATGCATATATCCATAGTCGATAAATCACAAATGTTTTTTTAATGATAAATCACAAATGTTATCACTGAATGAGGGTCATCACAAGCACATTTTGAAGAACGTTTGAACCTCCAGACGAGGCCATACCCAAAACAGAAAAAAACCCAGATCAAAAATTACAAACAAACGTCTTCTGCATTCAAATGAAATCATTTCATGAAATGATACGAAAGAAAAGATCAAAATTTGTTGTTTTCAGTTGCCATTACATTGAAATTGGTTTATATCCTTACATGGTTTATATCGATGGCATAATTTATAGTTTATTGAGTTTCGGCTTTATATACACCTACTATCAACTCTAGAATTAACGTCTGCCTATGCCCCTCTAAACACTATTTCATTTTCCATTCTGAAATTGGTTAAAAGTGTGGATCAAGCATGGAAGAATCCATCTACTTCTCTCCTGTATTTTTAGTTGTGGGATATATTTTGTTATTTTTTCTCACAGCATATCTGTTCAAGTTTAACACCTCAAATCTGCTGTATATTTTTAAGAGAGAGGAGAAGAAGGTACCTCCTACTTCCAAGGGGTGGCCATTTCTTGGTCACACACTGTTATGGTTCTATTACATGGCCAAGCCTGACCCACTAGCATTTCTTCACAAATACATACTTCCGTAAGTTTATTAATTTTTTTATTTAAATAGCATATTCTAAGTTTTGATTTAGTATGATGATTTCAATTATAATTGCAGCTACGGTGAAACGGTGAAATGGTTACATGCAATCTATTTGGAAGGCCAACAGTGGTGTCTGTGGATCCAGAGTTCAACAAGTTTGTTCTGCAAAATGAAGGAAGATTGTTTAAAGCAAGTTACTTTAAATCACTTCATGATATAATGGGTAAGTATAGCATGTTATCAGTGACAGGGGATCTGCACACGCAACTCCATGGAAGTGCTGTTAACTTACTCAACAATGAAAAGTTGAGAAGAAATTTTCTGCCTGCCATTCAAGTTGTGTTCAAACAAACCATGACAAAGTGGGAAGCAAGAGAAATAATTCTTCAACCAGAGTGCAAGAGGGTAAGTATATTTGTGTAGTTTCAGATTTTTCCTAGCTTTGAATTGTTCTATAATGGTGATGTGCTGTTGAATCATTGCAAATCAGAAAAAATAATATTGGGTTGTTATTTTTACATTTGCAGTTGGTTTTAAATGTGATGGCCAAACACTTGCTCAGCGTGTCAGCAGATATAGAAACAGAGGAGCTCTGTAGCCTCATGACAGACTCGTGTTAACCATATCAAACATCCGTTCTGTTGGCAAAATGATATATATGCACACGTGGCAATTGGTAAGAAAAGTCTTTATTTTGGCGTGGCATATTTTTTTGTGAAATATATGATGGCAATTGATAAAAGCAGGAAAATTAAAATGACACATCATAATGTTGTCGGCAGCAGTGATTGAGACCGTAATCTGACAGTCTGAACACATTATTTATTATTCCCAGTTTTTTCTCGCCAAGTATTGACTTTGCATGGCGGACTCCAAATTGTGATTAAAAGAAGTTAAGGTTGTGGGTATTGTTTTAGTCTGTGCAAACGGTTTTTTGGTTCATTTCTTCTCTGCGAATAACAAGATGATTTAGTTCTGCAAAACAGAAAAGTCATTTGATGGGTCAAGATAATTTCGTTCTGCAAGGTCATTTGATGGGTATAGTTAAATTAACAGGCAGGTTCATTGTTTGTATTTTGAAATGAAGTTACAGGTCTATATGAATTTAACTTTCACAGAAAGAGTAAAAGATTTTCTTACATATTTGATCTTTGCTCACATGTATGAGGATCTGGGGAAAATTAAAAAGGAGAAACTTCTCAGGATCGGGCAGAGACTTGGGCATCACAGGTATGAGGTTTTGCATTTTTGATATCTTCTAAAGAGGGTTTCAAACCCAGAATATCTCTACGCAGTTTTAGAAGATTGAATAAATTTTGGGTATTAAACCCAGGATATTATATACAGTTTTTTTTTTGTTTGTTCAAAACAAAAGGAAATGTTTAAGCATTTCCAGTCAGTTGCAATACAAAATGACGTTATGGAAACTGTTTTTCGAGTATCTCAAAAGTGAAATTATATGGAAGCTTAATGATTACCAATTTTTGACAGAAACAAATTCGTAAACTAAAACTGTTTTGTTAGTTTCTCGAAAAGCATTTTAAAAAGGAAGTTTGTATAACAAACTCTAACTGGTTCAGTTAGATACATGTAACTGATCTGATTCGAAGTTCATTTCTATAAATATAGCACTTGTAATCTTTAGATACATGTGAGTGTGTGTAAAAAACATATTTATATGTATCTGAGGATAAGAGGCTTGAAAGTTTTTATCATAAACTTGTGTACATATATGAGTGACATATACACATTTGTATATGTATATGAGATGTATTAAAATTTCTGAGCAGTAGTTACTGCCGATTGTAAAGGATTGGGAATCAATAAAGGATACAGGTTCAAGGAGTGGTTTTTCTCCCTATGACAAAATCGTGAGGTTTTGGAGGGTTTTCCACTCGGCACAATTTGGGTGTCTCTTCATTTTGTGAGTTCCATTACTTTATGTTTATGATGAATGTTTACATTTCTCCTGCATAGATTGAATATATTCAGTTATGAGTTGCTTATTGCAAAAATTGTAATGAATTTTGAAATAAGGTAATAAGGTTCTGATTCACCCCCCCCTCTCAGAACCTTGGCACTTCCAACAAGTGGTATCAGAGCGTAGGATTCCCTTTAGGAATTGATCCCAAGATATTGGAAGTTATGGCACATTCTGAAGGAGCTTTCCTTAATAGGGCACCTTTATTTGATGGAAATGATTATGTTTTCTGGGAAGTTAAAATGGAAGCATTTATACATTCTCTAGATGTAAGGATGTGGGATGTAGTAACAACAAAATACATTGTTCCAGCGTCAGTCCCTACTGATGCTGATGAGAAACTAAAATTTGAGTTGGATAAGAAGGCTAGATATGCTCTTCTCTGTGGTCTTACTAGAGATGTCTTTGCCAAAGTCATTTATTGCAAATCTGCAAATGATATATGGGTAAAACTTGAAACTATCTATCAAGGAGATAACAAAGTTAAAGAGTCTAAATTGATTACTCTTAAAACTCAGTTTGACAATCTGAAAATGAGTGAGGATGAAACCATTGCTGCATATTTTTTAAGAGTTGAGGAAGTTGTGAATGCCAGGAAGGGTCTAGGTGAAGACATAGAAGAACATGATGTTGTTTCAAAGGTCATTAGGTCAGTACTACCTAAATTTGAAACAAAAATTTCTACATTAGAAGAAAAGAAAAGTTTTTCAAAAATGACTTTACATCAACTTCAAGGAACTCTAACTGCATATGAAATGAGAATTAGCAATCAAGCTAGTTCTTCATCAAAAGAATCAGCCTTTAAGGCTGAAAAGAATGATGAGAGTGATTCAGATCTAACTAATGCTTTAGAAGCATTACTGGTTAAAAGAATGACAAAGAAATATAAAGGCAAACCTAAATGCTTCAGCTGTGGTCAATTAGGACACTTTGCTGCTAGATGCCCAAATATTGAACTTGACGATTGTGATGAGAAGTTTTCTAGAAAGAAGCCTTGGAATCAGAATAAAAGGTTTAAAGATTTCAAAAAGAAAAGTCTTCTTTCAAAAGAAGATCCAAATGAAGAATCCAGTGATGCAGATGAAGAAGGGGAAAAGTTGTTCATGGCTGAAATAATACATACTCCTAAATCTGAATCAAATGAGCCTGAATCCTCATCTGATTTAGAAATAGAAGTAGATCTTGAAGAAGAACTTCTAAAATCACTGCAAGAAATTAAAAGGTTAAAAAAATCAGTTGCAAATCATGAGACTGAAAATCAAAATCTTCAAGATGAGTTAATAAAAGCAAATTCAATTATAGAAAGTCAAAAACTCTTACTTGAAGAAAAGGATAAAAAACTGAATATCTTACAATGTTCATCTGAAGAATCTACTAGTCAGAAAACGAAGTTTTTTTTCAATGGATATTGTTTCAACTGTAATATTTTTGGGCACAAAGCAATCTTTTGTAAAAATAGCACTAGTCAAGGCAAAAGAAAAGTTATTAGATGCTTCAAATGTTTTTACTATGGTCACTATGCAAATCAGTGTAAATTAAATTTGAGACCTAAACAAATATGGAAACAAGTAAAGACAAATGAAAAGTCCTTAATCGTTGAAACAGTCTTATTTGCTCAGAAATCTGCAACATGGGTATTGGATAGTGGCTGTTCTCACCATATGACTGGATGCAAGAACAAATTCAAAACCTTAGAAAACTTTGATGGAGGATTTGTACGTTTTGGTGATAACTCAGGAGCTTATATAACAGGAAAAGGCTCAATAATCTTAAACAATGATACACCAATACATGATGTATACTTTGTTGAAGGGTTGAAACATAACCTTTTAAGTGTCAGTCAGATATGTGATAATGGATATTCTATCTCTTTTAATGCAAAAGAATGTTATATTAAAAATGGGAAAGATAGAGTCATTGCCAGTGGGTTAAGAACAAATGGTAATCTGTATAGTCTGATAGATTCAACTATTCAAGAAACATCTTTGGTCAATACCTGCTTTATGAGTCAAGTGGAAGAAAATTGGCTGTGGCACAAAAGACTGGGACATTTGAACTTTGATAATCTTGCTAGAATCAACAAGAACAAAAAGGTCAGGGGTCTACCGCAAATAACTAAACCTGCATCTATTTGTGAAGAGTGTATAAAAGGCAAGCAAACAAGAGTTTCTTTTAAAACAAAAGAATATTTGTCAAATAGACCACTTGAACTAGTACATACCGATTTATGTGGTCCAACCAAAACAGCCTCATTAAATGATGAAAGATATTTCATGCTGTTCGTAGATGATTATTCAAGAATGGTTTGGGTAACATTTCTGAAACATAAATCAGAAGCCTTTGAACGTTTCAAAATTTTCAGAAAGATGGTGGAAAGAGAAACTGATTTAAAACTGAAATGCTTAAGATCAGATAGAGGAGGAGAGTTCACTTCTCAAGAATTTATTGAGTATTGTGAAAAACGAGGTATAAAAAGACAATACTCTACTGCTAGGACACCACAACAAAATGGGGTTGTAGAAAGAAAAAATAGAACTGTCAAGGAAATGGCCAGGACCATGTTGAATGAAGCAAAGTTGCCTGACAAGTTCTGGAAAGAAGCTGTTCATACAGCTGTCTATATTTTAAATAGAGCACAAATCAGAATTAGAACAGCTTATACTCCATATGAATTATGGTATGGGAAAACAGCAAATGTCAAGAACTTTAAAATATTTGGTTGCAAATGTTTTATCAGAAAGAATGATGATTCTCTAGAAAACTTTAACTCAAGATCTGATGAAGGGATTTTTCTTGGGTACTCTACACATAGCAAAGCATATAAATGCTATAATAAAAGGCTGAACAAAATTGTAGAAGCTATAAATGTCATGTTTGATGAAACATCTGTATGCTGTAATGACAAAGAAGAATATGAAAGTTTATCTTTTCAAAAGTCAGAAAGTTTACATAATGAAAATTGTGAACATGATAAAGTTGAAACTGATGATGAAGATGAACTTGCAGGAAAAATAGAATCAGAAAATTGTTCCAATTCTAAAATAACTAGTGATGGATCAAAGTTAAAAACATCTTCTAGAATAATAGCTAAGAGACATCCTGAGTCTCAAGTTATTGGTGATATTGATAAAGGAATTTTAACTAGAAGGAAAGCCAAAATAGGAGAACAAGTAAATATTGCTGAACAATTTTGTTTGATAGCAGATTTTGAACCAAAGAATGTAACTAAAGCCCTATCAAATCCCAGTTGGCAAAATGCTATGCATGATGAAATAAATCAGATAGAGAAAAACAAGACTTGGGAACTTGTTCCCAGACCTATTGATAAAAATGTTATTGGTGGAAAATGGATATTCCGCAATAAACTGAATGAGGAAGGAGTAGTGATCAGGAATAAAGCCAGATTTGTTTGCAAAGGATATGCACAACAAGAAGGAGTTGATTTTGGTGAAACCTTTGCACCAGTTGCAAGGATGGAATCAATCAAAATCTTTCTTGCATATGCCACTCATAAAAATTTCACTATTTACCAAATGGATGTCAAAACTGCTTTCTTAAATGGGTACCTTGAGGAGGAAGTTTATATGGAACAGCCAGAAGGTTTCAAATCTTCTGACAAGCCTGATTATGTTCTTCGTCTCAAAAAGGCCTTGTATGGTTTAAAACAAGCTCCTCGAGCTTGGTATTCCAGATTGGATAAGCATCTAATTGCAAATGGATTCATTAAAGGAAATGTGGACAGCACATTGTATACAAAAATGGACAATGAAAATTTATTGGCTGTTGAAATATATGTAGATGATATTATTTTTGGTTCTACTAATGATCATTTAGCACAAACTTTTTCAGGAATCATGGAGTCTGAATTTGAGATGTCTATGCTAGGACCTTTGACATTTTTCTTGGGAATTCAAGTCTCTCAGCTTGAACATGGTTTGTTTATCTCTCAACTGAAATATGCTAAGGAAATGCTTAAAAGGTTTCAAATGGATACTTGTAATCCAGTTGGCACACCAATGGAAACTGGATGTAAGTTGATGAAAATTGATGAATCTCCTCTTGTTGATCAGAGGGAGTATCGGTCTATGATAGGGAGTCTTTTATATCTTACTGCTTCTAGACCAGATATAATGCACTTTGTATGTCAAGTTGCTAGATATCAAGCAGCTCCTCGTCAATCTCATCTCAATGTTGTTCACCGTATCTTTAAATACTTACAAGGTACTTTGGATTATGGTTTGTGGTATCCTAAAAATGATGATTTTACTCTAATTGGTTATACAAATGCTGATTGGGGTGGATGTAAAGATGATCAACGAAGTACTAGTGGTGCTGCATTTTTCTTAGGTGATCGGTTAGTTGCTTGGCACAGTAAAAAACAAGAATGTGTCACTATTTCTACTGCTGAGTCTGAAATTATTGCTGCAACAGCATGTTGTACTTAGTTACTTTGGATGTCTTATCAGCTTTCAAATTTGGGTATTTATGTTCAAAAACCTCTGAAGATCCTTTGTGACAATACTAGTGCTATCCAGATTTCTAAAAACCCTGTTATGCATTCTAGAACTAAGCATGTTGCCATCAAATTGCAGTTTATTCACGAACATGTGTCATCAAATGAGGTCATTCTTATTCATGTGCCTTCTAAACTACAAGTTGCTGATATTTTTACCAAAGCTCTACCTAGAGAATTGTTTGAACAGTTAAGAAATCGATTGGGAGTTTTCTCTCAATCCATGCTGGAATAAGTTTTTTACTCTTCAATATTCTGTGTTAGGTTTCTGCTTCTTTCACAAAAAACATTTATGAAAAGCAGATGGTTAGATTTTTGATGCATAAATTTTGGGGGAGTAATCATTCAATCATCAAATTTTTAACAAGAATTTTCACAGGTTTGGTTCTTCTAAAGATTTGGTTTGGTCACAGGTTTGGTTCTTCTACAGGTTTGGTTTGGTTCTTCTACAGATTTGGTTTGATCAGGTTCAGGTTTGGTTCTTGCATTTGGATGCATTTGGATCACAGGTTTCATTCATAGGTTAATCACTGATTGGATTGGTTCATTGGTTAATCATGTATCTCACAGTTTGGAGAATTGATTTCTCTGATTGTTTTATCAGTTTTTGGTTGATTCTGGTTAGTTGGTCTGATTCCTAGCATTTCATGGTAAATCAACATTGTATTTCTTGGTGAAAATTTTTGCATCAAAAATGGGGGAGATTGTTAACCATATCAAACATCCGTTCTGTTGGCAAAATGATATATATGCACACGTGGCAATTGGTAAGAAAAGTCTTTATTTTGGCGTGGCATATTTTTTGTGAAATATATGATGGCAATTGATAAAAGCAGGAAAATTAAAATGACACATCATAATGTTGTCGGCAGCAGTGATTGAGACCGTAATCTGACAGTCTGAACACATTATTTATTATTCCCAGTTTTTTCTCGCCAAGTATTGACTTTGCATGGCGGACTCCAAATTGTGATTAAAAGAAGTTAAGGTTGTGGGTATTGTTTTAGTCTGTGCAAACGGTTTTTTGGTTCATTTCTTCTCTGCGAATAACAAGATGATTTAGTTCTGCAAAACAGAAAAGTCATTTGATGGGTCAAGATAATTTCGTTCTGCAAGGTCATTTGATGGGTATAGTTAAATTAACAGGCAGGTTCATTGTTTGTATTTTGAAATGAAGTTACAGGTCTATATGAATTTAACTTTCACAGAAAGAGTAAAAGATTTTCTTACATATTTGATCTTTGCTCACATGTATGAGGATCTGGGGAAAATTAAAAAGGAGAAACTTCTCAGGATCGGGCAGAGACTTGGGCATCACAGGTATGAGGTTTTGCATTTTTGATATCTTCTAAAGAGGGTTTCAAACCCAGAATATCTCTACGCAGTTTTAGAAGATTGAATAAATTTTGGGTATTAAACCCAGGATATTATATACAGTTTTTTTTGTTTGTTCAAAACAAAAGGAAATGTTTAAGCATTTCCAGTCAGTTGCAATGCAAAATGACGTTATGGAAACTGTTTTTCGAGTATCTCAAAAGTGAAATTATATGGAAGCTTAATGATTACCAATTTTTGACAGAAACAAATTCGTAAACTAAAACTGTTTTGTTAGTTTCTCGAAAAGCATTTTAAAAAGGAAGTTTGTATAACAAACTCTAACTGGTTCAGTTAGATACATGTAACTGATCTGATTCGAAGTTCATTTCTATAAATATAGCACTTGTAATCTTTAGATACATGTGAGTGTGTGTAAAAACATATTTATATGTATCTGAGGATAAGAGGCTTGAAAGTTTTTATCATAAACTTGTGTACATATATGAGTGACATATACACATTTGTATATGTATATGAGATGTATTAAAATTTCTGAGCAGTAGTTACTGCCGATTGTAAAGGATTGGGAATCAATAAAGGATATAGGTTCAAGGAGTGGTTTTTCTCCCTATGACAAAATCGTGAGGTTTTGGAGGGTTTTCCACTCGGCACAATTTGGGTGTCTCTTCATTTTGTGAGTTCCATTACTTTATGTTTATGATGAATGTTTACATTTCTCCTGCATAGATTGAATATATTCAGTTATGAGTTGCTTATTGCAAAAATTGTAATGAATTTTGAAATAAGGTAATAAGGTTTTGATTCACCCCCCCCTCTCAGAACCTTGGCACTTCCAACAACTTGATCAATGGAATTATTTCAGTTCCAGTAGAGATGTTAGGTTGTGCTTATGCAAAAGGATTAAGGGCGAGAAGAATTTTGAGTGGCAAGTTCTACAAGCTCATGGATGAAAGGAAAATAAATCCTCGTGATGATTTGCTATCTAAGCTTGTAAACGAGGAGAATCTTCCAAAGGAGATTGTGGCTGATTTTCTTTTTATTTTACTGGTGGCAAGCTATGAGACTGCGTCCAGAGCAATGACTATAGCTATTCATTTTCTTTCTCACTCAAATAAAGCCTTAGACCAACTCACGGTAAGTTAAACAACTCTAAATATATCCAGTGGAATGATTTATCAGAAGCACTTACATTAATCTTACTACCAACTCTTCTTTGTATGTATTTGCAGGAGGAGCATGAAACAATCCAAAAACAAAGAGAAAATGATGATAAACTTCAGTGGGAAGATTATAAAAAGATGAAGTTCACTCAATGTGTAAGCAATTTTTTCAAGAACCATATTTAATTGTAGTGTAAGATAAAGTGCTTTCAATTTATTTCTTACAGATTTTAAGAATTACTTAGAAATAGCTAATACTAAAATCATATAAATTGAATTACTTTGCATGAAAAGTTTCAAAGATTTACTTTGTTATAATCTTCTCTACTCCATTCAGGGATTAAATTTGGCTGTTGTATGCTCACAGTTAGTTTTAAAAGAAAAAATACTGTTCCAGTGTTCTAATATATGAAATGTATTGTTATTTCTACAATCGTAGCTATAATTCATGTGAAAGATGTTGATAGATATCATTTTCAGATTGTCTGTTCCAATTAAATTACAAATCCGATAAAAAAAATATCTTAATAATGATATCTATCAGCATTTATTAAATTTGTTCTCCATTTCTACTCCATTTTCTGTTCAGTCTTTTATGCTTGCTTAACTGTAATGTCTTGAAAAATTTGCATGGATCAAACAATGCTTAATCCTAAGCACTTCCCTATTTTAAAGAAGCTGCAGAGTCATGTGTACTACCAAGCTATTCATTTTCTTATATAAATTTATTTTTTAGAACAACTGTGTATGTTTTGTATTGACTTTTCCAATCACATTCAATGATCTGAAACATTTTTGTAACATGAATTTTGTGATCTGAAATAATGATACAAAAGCATCACAACTTGTTTCAAAAGCAATCTCTTACATACTACATAGACTATGAAAAACTCATTCCAACAAATCATCCTCTTTCTAACCTGCAAAACAGATTGTTTTCAAAACAGACTTTAACCTACTTAATCCAAACTCATCCTTTAGAGGTAAAATAACAATTGCAAAGCAAATGATCAATTATTTTGACGACCACATGTAACCTCAGTTGAAGTGAAATATTGATTTTTACTGTTCAGGTTATCAACGAGGTTCTTCGACTGTCAAGCATAGCTGTAGGGCTTGTAAGAGAAACAACAGAAGACGTTACAGCTAAAGGTGGTATTAATGAACTGCCACTCAGAGCCATTTTAGCTTTTGCTTTACACTTTAATTTTATAATAACGCTTTCTTACTTTTTATTTTCTTGAATATCTCTGTGTTCAGGTTATGTGATACCTAAAGGATGGGGAGTAATGACATTTTTCTGTGCAGTCCATCTCAATGGAAAATTCTATCAAGATCCTCTCAAATTCGATCCCTGGCGTTGGCAAGGAAATGATAAAGTAAAATCTACTAATAAATCATATTCATTTTTAATATTAATTTTTATAGATAAGCTAAAGCACAGTTGGCAATTTCTTATTGAATTAGCAGTTTGTTTTCTAAGATTTTTATATAAGCTCCAACTCATTTCTCCATAATATAATAGCTTACTGCATTAAAAAGAAATCTTTTATTAATTAAATTTGTCAATAATTCTTACATCTCTTTTTAGGAAGAATTACTGTGGAAGAACTATGATATGCTATTTTCTCCATTTGGAGGAGGAAGAAGGTTATGTCCAGGAGCTGACTTGGCTAGAATGAGCATCTCTTTCTTCCTTCACTACTTTGTAACAAACTTCAGGTATGAAAGGGTGTCCAGAAATAATTGGGACAAATTTAGAGTGTATTGTTTAGTCGAAAGTACATTATAAGATTTGATTTGTTTAGATGGCTCATCTGAAATCACACTAATTTCTTGATTTTAAATATATTTAAACAGATCAAACTTACACTATACTATTTAAATCAAAATAAATCAAAATATTGAAAAACAATTCACTTTCGGATTTTTTCGGGTTTAATAACTGTATTAATGAACTGTGAGGAAATTGTTGCAGGTGGGAGATTGTTAAAGAGGGGAGATTCACTTTCTTTACTATTCCTCACATGGAAGGTGATTTTCACATTCGTCTCTTTGCCATGAGGCCAACTTCCATAGAATAATAGCTGTTAACAGCTTTGCTGTTACTGGTGGTTTGGTTAAATATGGTGTTTGAACACACAAACATAAGTTGTACATAAGCTATTTTAAACTTCTGGATTGTGTGGCCTTTGAACACAGAGCAGTATCTTTTGTGTAAAGGTAAGATAATCCTTGAACTTTGTGATCTCTTCTTTGTCTATGCTATGCATGGCTTTTCTGGCATGTTCAAACTGTGAAGAATATTTATTTATGTATTCTTCAGAGTTTATTGTTTGATTGATCAGCATAGACAAGTTGATCTATATTCCCGTCTCTATCAAAAAGTTTGTCAATTGTTAAGTGCGAGGTGCTGTGAAAAATATTTCTAATTTTAATTATTTTATAATGATAATTTTATATCAATATCAATTTAAAATTAACAAATTTAATAGTAAGTGTTAAGATTTTAGTTTAAGGTTAGATTTTTTTTAAGTGTTTTAATATCTAATATATTATATGTTATGTTTTTGTCATGGTTTTTTGTATGAGTCTTTGTCAATGTCATTCTATTTTAAAAAATAGGAGTTAAACGTTTTTGTTTGTATTTATTGTGGTGTCTTTTCTCTTTTTAAGTTTACGAACATTTTCTACCCTCTTTAAATGGTCTCAACTTTTCTTCCTTCTGCAACAACTACTATTGAAGTTCAATGTTTGAGGG
Organism: Sequoia sempervirens; assembly: GCA_007258455.2. Classification (NCBI taxonomy): domain Eukaryota; kingdom Viridiplantae; phylum Streptophyta; class Pinopsida; order Cupressales; family Cupressaceae; genus Sequoia; species Sequoia sempervirens. Next base: position 1,674 of record VDFB02016393.1, on the reverse strand, counting down.
TGACAACCAATGTCACCCCCATCCAAGTATCCTTAGGAAGTTTGTTCCAAAAATATTTTATGATTTATGTTTTCTATTGCACTAGTTGATGTTGTGTTGTCTATTCCAAAGTTTGATAATGTAGGTCATTGGCTAGAATCTTATATTTTGGTTGGATATTTTGTGGGTAGGATCCCCTTTGAAACAATGCTAAAAGACAAGTAGGTAGGGCTTGGACCTTGCATAGGATCCACCTTGTCTTTGTGCAAAATCTAACCAAAGGATTTTTTTCTGTCCATTTCACTAAAACTAGTCATGCTAAGGTGGTGATTAGTCATGGCCCTTTGCTTGTTTATTCCTTGTTTCTTGCTTTCAAATCATGGACATTTTTTTTTGTTGTCTCAAATGATAAGTCCTTTAAAGTCCCCATTTGGATTCAATTCCCTAGGTTACTCCTACCTTGCTAAAATTTCTTGAGCTAGATAGCCTCCTCTACAGGTTGTATTATTGTTGTTGAGCTAGAGAATTTCTATTATGCCCATCCCTCGTGGTGGGTTTGTGTCAAGGTGTACATGTCCAAGGACCTCAAAGACATTGTTGATATCTAGGTTGGTCAAACTAGATACTTGAAATGTGTTCATTATATCAACCTTCTATACACTTACTATTGGTGTCAATCATCAAAACATAAGATTAAAGACTATCCCCTAGATTCTTTGCACCCAAAGGCCATTGCTCAACCCTATTCTAGGGTGATGCCTTTTATGAAAAAGAGGAATGATTATCTACTATTGTTAGTTGCAAGGCCAAGAACTTCAATCAAAATATATCATCCTCTATGCCTTATGGCTCAAGGAATTAAGTTGCACAACATGTTTCAAAACCTCTAGAATTAGGTAGGGTTATACCCTTCTTTGGGGGAGAATTCGGTGAGGTGAAAGTAGTTCATTCCCCACTCATGGCATTATTCATGACTCAATCAAATTCTATTAATGCCCATCCTACTTCACCTCCTCCTACTAGGCAGAGAAGGTCTTGCAATCTATCAAGGTAATTAGAGGATGGATAATTTCCAACCAAGCATCAACAAGTTCCTCTTAATTTCTTCATTAGAAGCCTTTAATCCTAGGAAGAAACATTACAAAGTAGTTATTCTACACTAGAGTTGATCGAGATGTTGTGGATATGTCTCTTGAAACTCACTTATGAATTATCTTTCTTGGAATGTCAAGGGACTAGCGGAGCCCCCATAGAAATACTCATTTTGTGATATTTTTTGCAACTCATAGCTTCATAAATTCTCTATGTGCAAGAGGTTAATATTTCTACTTTCTACTTTCTACAACTTGTGTAATTTGGCCCTCTAGCCACACATTGTGTAGTTAGTACATCAAGTGGGATGTGGTAGTGTTGACATCCGTTTGTCCTATGTGATAGTATCATTTAGGTGATCAAGAATGTGACCTCACCAACTGAGCACTCAAATCCCTCTATGACATTAATAATCATTCCTTTGAGAATACTAATATTTAAGCTTCAAATGTTGCTATTGAGATATCTTTTGTGTAGAGATAGATCATCAGTTCAATTCCTACCACACTTTGGTTCTATGCAATAATTTTACTATGATAGAGATGACCTATGATAAATATTGGGCATTGCATATGTGTTAGACAACTAGTAAGAGAGAGGCTT
>VDFB02016390.1:0-11944 GCA_007258455.2 Sequoia sempervirens | reverse complement strand
AGATTCAATTCAAAAGCATTGGGATAGAGAGTTTCAAGGATCTCTATGGAGAATATGAAGACTTCTCTAAAGCATATAAGGTATGTTTTGATTTTGAGAATCACTTTCACAATCAATTCTCAGAGTATACATTGCAGAGTGGAATTTTGTTCAAGGGGAATCAGTTGTGTGTTCCCAAAGGTTCAATGAGAGAGAATCTCATCCAGGAGAAGCACAATGGTAGTCTCAGTGGTCATTTTGGTATCAATAAGACACTGGAATTAGTGTAGAGGTTCTATTATTGGCCCAAGTTACCAAGGGATGTCAGAAGGTATGTGGAGTAGTGTGTAGTTTGTATGAAAGCCAAGGGGGGAGCTAGCAATGCAGGTTTGTATCAACCTCTACCTATTCCCAACAGACCATGGGAATGCATTAGCATGGACTTTGTGGTAGGACTCCCTAAAACTAAGACAGGGTTTGATAGTATCTATGTGGTGGTAGATAGGTTCAGTAAAATGAGTCACTTTGTTCCCTACAAGACCACCCATGATGCTAGCTATATTGCTCACCTTTTCTTCAAAGAGATTGTGAGGATCCATGGATTGCCATTGAGCATTGTATCAGACAGAGATGTGAAATTTATGAGTCATTTTTGGAAAACTCTATGGAGCAGATTGGGTACTAACTTGTCTTTTGGATTAGCTTACCATCCTCAGACAGATGGAAAAACTAAGGTGATAAATAGAGTGTTAGGTAACCTTCTAAGATGCCTCACCAAGGAGTATGGACAGACATGGGACTTGGTCATATCACAAGTTGAATATGCCTACAATGACAGTGTGAATAGGACCACAGGTAGGAATCCTTTTGAGATAGTATATGGTATGCACCCAAGAGGTGTGTGTGAGCTCAGAGATCTAGGAGCTATGGAGCATAGGAGTGGCCATGTAGAGGATTTCACTCAGACCATGAAGGAGATTCAGGAGCAAGTGAAGAAGACAGTCACAGAGGCTACTCACAAGTTGAAAGCTAAGGTGGATATGTCTAGAAAAGATCTCCAATTTGCAGTAGGTGACTATGTCATGGTCCATCTCAACAAATCTAGATTGCAGAAAGGAGTACCAACTAAGTTGCAGATGAAGAGAGTGGGACCATGTAAGGTGTTAGCCAAGTATGGAAAGAATGCTTACAAGGTGGAACTTCCTGTAGACTTAAATATTTCACCAGTGTTTAATGTGGCTGACTTGATCAAGTATAAAGGATCAGTAACTGATATGACTCTGGCCAGTACAGATGTCTTGGAGGATGTGAGTACTATAGTCTTACCACCTAAAGACAAGCTGCAAGCAGAAAGGATCTTCGAATCCATAGTGAAGAAGTCTACTCGGCACAAGGTGTACATGGAACATCTCATACAGTGGAAAGACAAACCAGAGTCTAAAGCTACATGGGTGGAAGAAGCTCATTTCAAGAAGTGTGGCATTGATCTGTCTCTGATCTCTCCCCACATTCCTTAGTGTTTGGGCAGAGGGGGGGAGAATGGTGCAGGAGCACCCATAGGTTGCCATAGGTTGTTTAGAAGGTCTGTCTAGGACAACTTTGTCTAGGAAAACTAAGCAATCTAATTTAGTTCATTTGTATGTGAGCCTTAGTGGCATTTTTGTTGGGTTTTGATCAGATGAAGGTCATGTTGACCATAGAATAGGTGTCATAAGGTTCTAGCTCAAAATGAGGTTTTGGACTTTTAGGATTCTTGCAAAATGTTTGAAAATGTTGCTCAATTGGAGCTACAAGCGGCCAAGAAGAGCCCAAGGGAGAGGATAACTAATTTGGTGACCTATTTATGGGATGCCTCGGCATTGGAGTCAGGTTGGAAGCATTTGATATTGTTTGAAGTTTTTTTGAATTCAAGGAAGCAATTGTGATTGAGTGTGAATTTTCTGGTTTTTGCATTGAAGTGATGTTTTAATGGATTGATCATGGCACTGTAATTTGTGTAGGAGGTAGAGTAGTTGTTCTTTGAGCATTTTGTGGCATTAGATAGTTTCCTTATTCAGTTTCAAGCATTGTCTATAATTAGTTTTGGTTTTCATACTGTTGCTGGTCTGAACTAGGCAGTTTGTGAGTATGGAGTGTTAGTTCACTTTCCCACCATAGAAATTGTACGGCCCTTTGGGAACAGTGACTAGAATCCATGTATGTACATATAGTAGGGTTTAGGGCCTTTGAAAGCATAGGAGTTACTGTGGGAGTCTTGTCCTAGGCGAGCTAGGGAAGTGTCCGACTAGGGAAGACCTTAGTGCAGAGCACTTGATTTGCAGGGGTGTCAATTTCCTAAAAAATTACCTTTTGGAGAAGGAAAGTATGAGTCTTACCAAGACATGGTAAGGAGAAAGAAACTCCAACAATCCATCTGGTGAGGGAAGGACTTAATATTTTACAGAGAAGCTAGGAAAGGGCTTAAAAGGCCTAGTTTTGCTCATTTTTAGGTTAGGGTTTTGTATGGACAGCTGAGACCCAAGACCCCAAAAATCCTTGAGAGGTGGGCATATGAACCAGGAATCCCAAGAAAAGATTGGGGTGTTCTTTGGAAAGTTATGGAAAAAAAACCTGATTTCTCAGAGAAGGAGACCTAATAGGGTTAATAGGGCTAGTAGCCTCCTAGGCCTAATAGTGGGGTTTGGTGAAAGCAACCTATAGATGGAGCTAGGTGGACCCCTAATACACTTAGAAGGATGGATTGATGACTTTAGAAGCACCTCCACACCCCTGTAAAACTAAATTCAAGAATTTGGAGGATTAGTAGCCTTTAGGGTGGATTAAGGGCTAAGGTAAGTGTTTCAAGATTGCACCAAGTCTTGACTTGGTAGGAGGAACTATGTTGATAGTTGGGTTGGAAAGAAGAAACCAGGGGACCCTAAGAAGGAAGAGGTCCTATAGGTTGCAAGTGGTGGAGTGAGACACCCTAGAGGTCTTCCAAGCAAGACCCAAAACATGAATCAGTGATTGATTCATCCAACCTCCCTATCACTCTCCTCATGATCAAAAAACCCTTTCCACTCCATGTCATGATCCCCTTCCATCTCATAACCAAGATAAAACTATACCATCCACCCAATCCCATGATCCTACCCTAAGTCAAGATCAAAGCATCCCTTCATCTTCATGCCATGATCCTAGTCCTCCACAATATCTCATCACCCCTATCCAAGCTACCCATGAACCCCATATTTATCAAATGGGTTCCTCCACTTTCACCCATGTTGGTTTACTGAAAGAACCTAGATAATTATTTCCATGTCATATCCCCCTCAAAATGGACTCTCATCTTGCTTCCAAAACAAAAAGTACCCCATTAGTAAAAGGATTTGTCAAACTATGCATTATCAAGGAAAAGGGTCAGGCCTTCATGAGCAAGGCATCTTAGAACCCCTTAATATCAAATAAAATTTAAAAAAACATATCCTTGGATACCAATCTCAAGACTTTGGCACTCCTACTCATCCTAAATCCAAAATCCCTCTATCTAAACCCAAATCTCCATGTTCCCCATCCTCCAAATCTATCTTGGGCCCTTATGTTCCAAATCCCAAACCCTCATCTCTTCCATCCATTTTGTGTCCCTATGTCCCAAAAAAATTCCTTCATCCCCCCATCATCTTGGGTCCTTAAATTCTCTCACCTAACATTTCTATTCCAAAATCCCATTATCCTCTCTATCCATCACCTCATATCCCTAATCAAGATCAACAAAGGTACACACCCTTGAACCTTTTCCAACATACTTACACCAACCCATCTATAATACATCCACATCATTCATATCAATCCACCAATACCATTTCTCTTGGAATAAATGTGGATGCCAAAACTCAAATGCAACAATCCAAAAATCCACAAAAATATAAGGATCAACATGTCCCATAAAAAATACATCCAGAAACAAAGAAAAATGATCCAAAATCAAAAATTTGAATCCCAAAGGTCACAAATGCCCACGAATAAAAAATCAAAATTAATGTGGATTCCAAAAATACTCATACAATCAATGCATCCAAAACTACTTATCCAAAAGATCCATCCAATTTTGAGTCCTCCATCTCATCTAAGAAGCCTTCATCACTTCCATCCATTTTGGGTCCTTATATCCCAAATCTACACCCACTTCTCCATCTAAACCTCCAAATTCAAAACCCACTTCTCTTCCACAACTCTACCAACCTTCAAGGTGTGTGTCAATGTTGATATTGCCAAATGTTGGTGTGAATAAATGTCTTGTACGTAGTTAATCCACTTACTAGGGATTTAGAGGGAATATTCACATGTTAAGTTTACTTAGGTCCTAAGATTCTTTTTAGAAGGTGTTAGTTGTCATTAGTTGTTATCTTATCTTTTGACTTGTAACACATGTGACCTGCGTAGTTGTGATAAATTGTCTCATTTCATATGATTAAGACACTTTTCATAATCTTGATTAGTCTTGTGTCTCACCTTGGCTATATAACCAAGGGGTCTCTCATTTGTAACACACCATCCAATTGAATAATATTTGTATATTCTCTCTCTTGTGCTTTTCGTTTGGCCTCAAGATCTTGCTAGGCTATCTCCATAGCCAATTCTAACATGGTATTAGAGCATATTGGGTGCCATTTCTTAGCCATTTTTTGAGAGATATTGGTAAATATTGAAAAGTTGAGTATACTCTTTTCTTGCATCGTATGATGATCTAGAGAATCAGAGAAACTTGATAGAATATCAAATTTTGGGGATGGATTCCTCTTTGTGGCACTTTATTGCAAGTTCAAATTAGAGCTTCTTGGTGCAAATTTGAGATCACCATTGAGATCAAAGGGTTTGAAAAATTCAATTTTTCCTTTTGTTTTATCCAAATCAATCATATGAGGCCAAATCTATGAGGGTTTGAAACTGAAGAGTGGTTGCTAGATCTAGAAGGCACCTATATTTTTGGAGCATTTTGTGTCAAAGTTGACCCTACCATTGCATCTGGAAGACTCAAAAACCCTAAGATTGACTTTCAATGAGGAAAAAAAAATCCAAGGGAACTGTATAGCCCCCCAAGTTGGCATAGACATCCAAATTTGACCACTCCTGTATGGACAATTTTTTTACCTTTATTCATCTATTCCCCATCAATATTAATTAAATGATTTATTTAATCAATATTTCTCATTTTCCTAAGGTTTCTAAAGTATTTAATTTAATACTTAAATACTTTACCTTTCATCCCTTCCTCTCTAAATTAAATAAATATATCAATTTATTTAATTTAGTCATTTGACCTTTTGAATTTAAATCAATTTTAAATTCCCTCTTTTCTCTCTCCTTTTCACATCCTCCATAATCCTCTTCTAATCTGGATTAGTTTAATTAATCCATGATTAAGATGTGAACACATTTAATAAGGATTAATGTCACATCCTCCGTATTTTTCCACTTGCCTCTAATCCTTCATTAGTCTTCTTAATCACCTATTTGCACAACCTTAATCTAATCCTCATGCCATTTTTGGTATGCCTCCAAGTCAACCTATCATAAGTAATTTCTTTATTTGTCTACGACCTCTTCCCCATGTGAATTTAAACTTCACATTTATTCCTCCAATGCTTTCCTCTTCCCCATTTAGGTTGTTGGGAAATTCTAAAACCTCTCATAAGTCATATCACCCACATGGGGACAAGGACCTCCTTTATGAGGACCTTGTCTTATCCCCAAGGTACTTCCAATCATGTGAATTAAAAATTCATATTTATTACTCCAAGATTTCTCTCTTCCCCATGATGATTAGTGAGGAATTCTAAAATTCTTCACATGTCAACATCCTTCCCACATGGAGACTGTAAGGAAAGCTTAGGTGCAAAACAAACTCTCCTAATGCCAAAACCTCAGGGAAGAATGTAGAGGTGACATTAAATTTTTAAATTACATTCCAATTAAGATACTCATGAATGAAATAACAGAAAAGAGAATTGAACACACACACAATTGGACTTTACGTGGGAAAACCCTTACAAGAGAAAAACCCACCACACCAAGAAAAGCCTCTTTGTATTACACTAAAGAAAATTACATACACAGAACAACTTCACTTTCTGATGTCAATTTTTATAGTAGCACATTTACTAGTCAATCTTGTATAGAATAGCTCAAAAACATCCAATGAATTCACTCAAATCAATCTATGTACAATTGAGCAACACTTCATTATATCATATTGTTCATCATCATCCACCATTGCTAGAGAGTAAACCATTCTCTCACAGTCTGTTCATCTCCCTCATAGGAACATTCGCAACAGTCCAACTGCTAACGGTTCACATTCCACTTCTCTGATTGGTCCAAAACATACCACATAGGATAGTCATTCCGTCAAAGAAGTTCAAACGGAATTGCATGTCGATGAGACATTAGACAGTGTCTCCCCGATGCCAAAATGACCGATCATAGAACCATCAACATGATCATCACTATCGACAACACTCTGAGAAGTCATATCAAATTCACCAGCCTGTCGGCAAGACCACATCCATCAGCAAGAGTTCTTACAGAATGTAAACCTGACCAAGTATCATTGTCCAAAGTTACACCGATGTCATCGACAGTTCATGTCACCCCGACTAGTCTATTAGCAAGAGCAACACCATTGGAAATAGGTTACACTAAAGTTCATCACATGGAGATCCATCAGTAGTTCATAAACAAATCTTTCAGCGAGACTAGCACTCTCGGCAAGAGTTCATACCGACTGCAAAACTACTAGCCAAGAGTCTCCCTGAAGATCACTAGGAGCCAACCCATCAGTGAGACTAGTGCTATCAGAATGAGTCACTTTGAAGTTCATACCATCTCTCCAGTGACATTCATCGCCAATGTGTAAAACCTCGGTGAGACATACTCTATCGGAATAAGACATTATGAATGTTCATGCCTCTCCCCGATGCCACTCGTCACCATGAATCTCCTCAATAACCACTAGGAACCAACCCATCGGAAAGAGGTCTATCCAGGTGGAATGAGATGGAAAACTCACAGCAATAGACATGTCTTGCTTATGACTACCATTGGCAAGATAGAATCAAAATCTCAGCGATCAGAGCACTTCAAAAGTTTAGAACACGCCGCTCCAGAAGACATTTAGAGAGTCTCAATCGACTTTTCCCCTTCAGGAGGCTTCATGTGTCGCTAGTTTTCTTGAGGCACTTTTCCAACAATTCCACTTGACTTAAGATCTTACCGACACCCCCGTGAGCACAACAAAATCCACTAAAATTAATGGGTACCGGCGCTCCATCGAACCGGCACACCAATTCTAACTTGTCTCAGGTTTCACCGGTTTCGCCAATGTGTCTACAACATTTTCTTAGAGTATCCTAATCTTTTCTTCTAAAGAGACTTTTCCATCCTCCACTATATCTCATACAAAATGATACTGCACATCAATATGTTTTGTCCTCGCATGGAAAGTTGGATTTTTTGCCAAACAAATAGCACTCTGACTGTCATACCAAATTTTAATTTGCCCTACATTAAACCCAATGTTAGAACACAAACGCTTTAACCAGATTACTTCCTTACAGGCATGTGTTGCAGCCATGTATTTTGCCTCTGTAGTGGAAAATTGACTACGTACCGCTTACTAACTAACCAACTCCACCACCATTCACCATGAAAATATATCCACCGGTGGATCTTCACTGCCAATGTCCCCTGCCCAATCAGAATCCACATACCCACAAATGTTGAGAGTCCTCTGTGATTCAACCAAATTGCCATGGTAACACAAAGCATATTTTGAAGAGCCCTTCAAATATCTAAACACTCCTTTCATAGCATCCCAATGTGTCCTTCCTATATTAGCCATAAACCAACTAAGTACTCCCACTGCTTGGGAATTGTTTGGCCTTGTCCAGACCATTGCATACATTAAATTGCCAACTCTGCTAGCATAAGGCATCTCTTTGGTCATGTCCCTATCTCAAAAGAGGGATATTTTGGATGTTTCAATAGATAGTTGTTCTCGTGAAACCGGAATAACCAGTCGCTTGTAATTCTAGTCATACAAAATCTCTCCAGATAATATACTTACTTTGACTGAGCCAAATTTTTCTACTATTCCTATCCCTGATTATTTCCATTCCCATAATATACCTTGCTGTACCAAGATCTTTCATTTCAATCTTTGCAAACAACTAAGACTTAAGATCAGAAATCATTAACTTACTACGGTTTCATGAACAAGAACATATCAACATATAGCGAATAATAAGAACACACCTATTTTCAGCTTTTACCCACAATGATCAAATTTTGATCTTGCTGAACTCAAATGACAAAACAACAAACGTCAAACTTTTAATACCACATTCTAGGAGATTTTTTTAATCCATACAGACATTTTTTCAACTTGCAAAAAAGATTTTCTTTACCTTTTTCCACAAAGTGCTCAAGTTGGGACATATAAATTTCTTCTTCAAAGTCACCATGAAGAAATGTTGTCTTCACATCCATCTATTCAACTGCCATATCAAATGCAAATAGGCGGACAAAAGAAATCTCCATAGATCGCCGGGCTTTTAGCTAGAGGGAGAAAAAATTTCTCCATAATCAATTCCCCAACTGGAATACCCCTTTGCAAACCAATTCACCTATACTTTTCCATTAATCGCCATATCGACCTATTTTCTTTTAAATACCCATTTGTAGCCAATGTTTTCTACATTCGTGAAAGGGCACCAACCCAAGTATCATTCTATTTCTAATGATGCCATTTCTTCATTCATGGCTTCCAACCAAGAGAGTTTGAATCGACATCTCTAAATGCCTCTTTCATAGTCTTAGGCTCATCAAGGTTAGAAATTAAACATAGGCGTGGTGAATCTAACAAAGAAAAACCCATACCCATCAGTTGCTTTCATGAGTTGACCTCCTCACCTGCTGAGGCTGAGGTTCTTCTTCTTCTTCAAAACTTTCATAACTACTTGAGCGCTCCTCAGTTTCAGGTACATTTGAATTTTGAATTCCTCTTTCTCTGGTGTAGGAGGAATTTCAACTACATCCTTTTTATTTCTAATTTTGTCTCGGACCGTGATAAATCCTCAAAGTAGAAGTCTGTGTCACAAAAAATAACACTTCTAATCAGATAGAACCTTCTCTCAGACAAGATTCCAAAGCTTGTATCCTTTTATGCCAGCACTATTCCCAATAAAACACATTTAACAGCCTTGTTTTCCAATTTAGATCTTTTTTCATTCGCAACATATCCATATGCCTCACAGTCGAAGACACAAATGTGTCTCAGAGAGGGATTCTTTCCAGACCGTGCTTCCAAAGGTGTTTTCTCATCAAGAGCTGAATTTGGAGAACAGTTTATTAAATAACATGTTGTTGCAACTGCCTCAGCCCATAAATTCTCCTCCAAGCCAGCACTGCTTAGCATACTTTGTGATCTTTCCATCACTATCCTATTGAACCTTTTAGCAACTCCATTTTGTTGTGGAGTGTAGGGTGTAGTTTTATGTCTTTTAATCCTGTGATCTTTACAGTACCTTTCGAACTCATCAGAACAAAACTCACCACCATTGTCAGTCCTTAAACATTTTATTTTTTCCATTCCCACTTTTTACCAAGTTAAATTCTTTAAAACAACCTAACACTGGATTTACTTTTCAGAAAATAAACAAATGCTCTTCTTGAATAATCATCAATGAACGATACATAATATCTTGATTTAGACAAAGAAGGAACATTTACTGGACCAAAAACATTAGAATTTATGTAATCAAGTAAACCAGAAGATTTATGAGGACTGGAGTAAAATGAAACATGGTGTTGCTTACAATATATACAATGTTCACAAAACTCGAATTCGAGGTTACAATCATCAGGCCCTTCAACCAGGTTATTATTTTTCAAGGTTTTAAACCTTTTTCTCCAATGTGGCCTAGCCTATGATGCCAGAGCATAGTCTTTTCTGCTGGAAGTTTAACTTCCATAGATTTTGCACTATCATGAACTTTTTCCTCTTTTTCTCCATGAGTAGCTTTTTGTGACTTTACAAAGACACTATTGCATTGTATAGAATGTGCATCCAGCTTATACAAGCTACCAATATGAGCACCCCTTGCTAGTACCATTGAGCCTCTAGTCATCTTGCAGCCATTTCTAGAGAATGTGAATTACACTCCAATATCATTCAACTTACTAACAGAAAGTAAATTTTGAGCCAGACTTGGTATATGCATTACATCATTGATTCCCTTCACTCTTCCATCAAGGAATTGAATTTTGACTCTTCCATGGCCAACTATTTCCAAAGATGAATCACTTTCCAAATACACCCTTCCACCATCGTATTTTCCATACTTAGTGAACCAGTCTCTATGAGATGTCATGTGGAAAGATGCTCCAGAATCAATCAGCCATACATCATGTGATGCCTATGTAGCCAAGGCTACAATGAAAGCATCAGCATCACTCTGAGAAGAATCATTATCGGAAGAATACTTCTTATTATTTTTCTCCTCTTTAAAATCCTTTCAGACATGACCAGGTTGCCTACAATTCCAACACTTTACCTTAGACTTCTTACCATGAGACTTTGATCTCCCCTCTTATATGGATTTGGACTTCTTGTCCTTCTTCTTGCCTTTCTTCGATCTTCCCTCTAGCAACAAGAGCTCCTTCGCCATCTCAAGATTTTATTTCTCATTTCTTCTTATAACAAAGAAGTAACAACATCTTCCATCTTGAAATTGGATGTTGTACTCCCAATAGCCATCACTAGGTGATCACAAGAGTCTGGCAAAGAACACAATAAAAGTATACAGAGATCCTCTTCATCAATATTCACACCGACATGCTAACCGAAAGCAATTCACCATGTTGGAAAGTATTCAAAATGATCAGCAAATGCATTAATTCCTTCCCCGTGATTTTCAAAGAATACGCCTTTCTCCTCAAGAACAACTTATTCACCAAGGACTTGCCCTGATAAATAGCTCCCAGTCTTTTTCACAAAGAGGATGTTGTCTTTTCTTCATGAACATTAAGAAGAATAGAGTCTGCTAAATAGAGCCTTATCAACCCCTTTTATTTTTGATCTACAAGGTCCCAATCCTCTTGCTTCATGCTTGTAGGTTTTATTCTAGACATAGTAAACCAAAGATCACGACAACCAAGTAGGATCTTCCATTTCTACCTTTCCACAACTCAAAATTACTGCCATTGAATTTCTCAATTTCAATCTTTCCTGACGTTCTTATAATCTTAATCTATAATTTGAATTACTAGACTTCTACAAGACTCCCACTAAACAGAATTGACACAAAAAATCCAACGTACCCACAAGGATAACACAACTATCCAGACTCTGATACCACTTGTAAGGAAAGCTTAGGTGTGGAACAAACTCTCCTAATGCCAAAACCTTAGGGAAGAATGCAGAGGTGACTTTAAATTTTTAAATTACAGTCCAATTAAGATACTCATGAAAGAAATAACAGAAAAGAGAATTGAACACACACAATTGGACACTAGATTTATGTGGGAAAACCCTTGCAGGAGAAAAACCCACCACACCAAGAAAAGCCTCTTTGTATTACAGTAAAGGAAATTACATACAGAGATCAACTTCACTTTCTGATGTCATTTTTATAGCAACACACTTACTGATCAATCTTGTACAAAATAGCTCTCAAAAACATCCAATGAATTCACTCAAATCAATCTGTGTACAATCGAGCAACACTTCGTTATCTCATACTATTCATTGTCATCTGCCATTTCCAGAGAGTAAACCATTAGCTCACAGTCTTTTCATCTCCCTCATAGGAATTGTCACAACAGTCCAAGTGCTAACAGTTCACATTCTTCTTCTCTGATTTGTCCAAAACAGACCACGTAGGATAGTCATTCAGTCAAAGAAGTTAAAATGGAATCGCATGTTGGT
>VDFB02016389.1:21320-47830 GCA_007258455.2 Sequoia sempervirens | reverse complement strand
ATACCTTTGTGCCTACAAATGCTCTAGCATTGTCCGAAATGATCGTCTTCGGAGGGCCGAACCTCGTCACCAGAGCCTCGAGGAAATCCACAATCTCTACCTCCGTTGCCTCTTTAAGGGGAACAGCTTCAGCCCACCTTGTGAAGTAGTCTGTAGTTGTTAAAATCCATTTATGTCCGGAACTGGAAACCGGGTTGATCATTCCGATAAAGTCCAAGCCCCATTGAGCAAATGGTTCATCCGCCACGATAGGTTTGAGGGGCATCGCTGAATTCTTCCTTCGGTCGGAGAATAACTGACATTTTTTGCAAGTCTTTACCAGAGAGTAGGAATCATTGAAAAATGTGGGCCAGTAATATCCAGCCCGCAGGACCTTGATGGCTGTAGTTTTAGCAGAGAAATGTCCACCTTCGTCGCTATTGTGAAATGCGTCGAGGATCTTCTGCGCCTCCCCTGAAGTAACACATCGTAGGAGCACACCATTAAAATTTCTTTTGAAAAGGACTCCTTCTATCAGCGTGTATCCGCAATTCTGGAGCCGGTAATACCTTCTTTTCTGGGATGAGAGGCCTGGCGGGTACCTTCCGGTTCGCATGAAATTCATTCTATCTTTCAGCCAATCGTCCTCCGATCCCGATCCGTTTATCAGGACAAGTTCTGACTGTTCCTCTTTAGCAGGCATCTCCACTTCCTGTGTCATATACTCACACAGACCTCTGCCTTTAATAGTCCTTGTGGGCCTGACCTCAATGTCATATTCCAGGATCTTAGTGATCCAATTAGCCCTTTTTTCTGTGATTTCTCCCTCCATGATGTATTCCCGCACACTAGAATGTGCGACATATACCAGAACTTTGCTACAGGAAATTAGATGGCGGAACTTTTTAAGCCCCTTCACTATTGCGAAAGCCTGTCTTTCAACGAAGTTATAATTCACTTCATATTCCTTTAAGGTTCGGGAATAGAAAGCAACTGGATGCTCCCCCTTTCCTTCTCTATCCTTTTGAGTCAGAACAGTAGCGATACTTGACTTGCTACTGAAAGCATATATTATAAAATCTTTATGTTGATCTGGATTGATCAACACTGGGGCTGATGAGATAGCTTCCTTGACCTTCTCAAATGCCTCCCTCGCCTCCGTTGTCCACTTGAAAATTTGATCATTTTTCAGCATTAGGGTGATCGGCCTAATCATTCCCGCAAAATCGGAAATAAATTTACTGAAGAAATTTACTTTGCCCAGAAAAGACTGGACACCTTTCTTATTCACCGGGAGAGGAAGCTCCTTTATAGCCTTTACTCATTCCGGGTCAATTGAAATACCTTCCTTCGACACAACATGTCCTAACAGCTTACCCTGAGGTACTCCGAACACACATTTCCTCGGGTTTAAGGAAATCCCAAACTCTTGGCACTTTTGAAACACCAACTCCAGATGATCGAAATGATCATCTTTAGATTTGGAGAACACAGTAAGATCATCCAAATAGATTAGGATAATCTTATTGATCAGCTCGCTAAATGCGACGTCCATAGCTCTCTGGAAGGTTGCCCCTACATTAGATAAACCAAAAGGCATTTTAGCATATGCAAACGTCCCCCACTTGGTGGTGAACGTAGTCTTGTGCTGATCTTCCTCTCTTACTCGAATCTGGTTATAGCCAGAGAAGCCATCCAGTAGAGAGAACATTTTCGATCCCGCAACGGTTTGGAGGATCGACTCCATAGAAGGCAAGGGATAGTGGTCCTTCAGAGATGCTTTATTTAGGTCTCGAAAATCTACGCATAAGCGTATATCACCATTCTTCTTTCGGACTGGTACCAGATTTGATACCCAAGTACTATGTTTAATTGGGAAAACAATACGTGACTCAATGAGCTTGGTTAGCTCTTGTGCCATCAAGGCTTCAACTTTAGGGTTGACCGGCCGCTGTTTCTGTCGGATTGGCTTCGCACCTTCTGTTAGCTCAATAGTATGTTGAATGATACCAGGATCATAACCTTCCAGATCATCGTAGGACCAGGCTACTACTCCATATTTCTCACAGAAATTCATAAGCCTTTTTCTATCTTGCTGTGAGACATCTTTTCCGACCCGAAGGTTCCTGTCATCGGAGACCCGAAGATTCTCATAATCACCTTTTTCCGCCACGAACTTCCTCTTATCATTTTGGGCGTCACTACAATCGAAAATTTTTTCGAGAGTAACCAATCCTTTCGGAAGCTTATTTGATTTCAGCTGCATAATTTGTCCCTCGTAGGCCTCAGCGATCTTTGGTTGGAGTTGATCGGCAAATTCCCCTGAGTTTTGAATAAACGAGGCGATGTGTTCATCGCTCTCAAAGACTTGCCAACTTTGGTTATTATCGGGTATTGCTGGTCTAACCAGCACTCGTACTGAATGTTTGTTCCGAAGCAAGTCGGAGACAGGATCAAACTGAGCTCCGATTACTGCCATGCGGTCTGCATCGCCATTCTGAGCTCGGGAATGGTCAGGATGTTGAAAGCTTCAAAACTTTCTATAAGGTCCCAGATTCGATGCCGATAGGATCTCATGCGGATATTCTTTGCTGCTGAGACTCCTCGGACCTGATTAACTACCAGTTCTGAATCTCCGAATACAATCAATTGTTTGATACCCATTCGTTCCGCTAGGCTTAGGCCTTGGACTAGACCCTCATATTCAGCCTCATTATTTGAACAAGCAAATTGGAATCGGAAGGCCCTCAGCAACTTTTCATTCTGTGGGGATATTAGACATATCCCTGCTCCAGCTCCAACTTTGCTCCTTGCTCCGTCAAAATATAATGTCCACAGCTCACTTGCTTGGTCATCGTCGGGCTCTTTGACGACCTTCGGAAGAACTTGGTCTTCGTCATAGATCACATATGTGCCTAAACTGGTAGCATGATAATTTCCGAAGGGATCATTATTTATATGTTCACTCAACAGAGCGTCTTCGCTATCACTTCGGTCTCCGTTGACCTTCTCCTCCTCCAGCAGTTCAACATTGTACATGTCTTGCTTGGTGATGGAGGTATGTGCTGCTTCAAAGTTAATCAGGGCCTCGTTCGCCACATGTTCGGAATGCAGAGCCTCCGATTCTATCTTCATCTTTGCGCCATGTTTGGTCTTAAGTATTAGATGTGACCAATCTAAAGACAAATAGCCGCCCACCTTTGAAGTAAACTCTCGAGAAAGGCAAAGACCAAACATTGGCGGAACATCTATGATCACTGTATCTTGCAGGACCGTGATACTCGGGCAGGAAAATAGAGTCAACGGAAGTGCTTTGATGACACCCACAGTATCAACCTTATTTCCATCTAGCTGCATCACCCATTTCTTCATAGGTTCGTAGCTGAGTCCCAAGGCTTCGGCTATTAGTTTTGGCATAACCGTGGTACTAGCACCAGAATCAATCATAGTGTTATGTAATAGTTTCTCCCCTATAATGAGAGTTAAGAAGAAGGGTTGAGGTTTTGGCCTACCTCCGCCTTCCGCATGGGATTCCATCGCTTTGTTTGCGACAACCTTAGTTGGTGGCATTTGATAAACTGCCTCGGTACTGGCCAAAGGCTCGGTTAGTGTTGGGTCCATCTGTTGCTGAAGCGCCTTTTGGAGTATGGTCTTCTGCTCCGGGATAGCTAGAACGTCCCATAAAGACATATTAGCAGGTGATTTCTTCAACTGCTCCACCACATTAAGAGGTGAGGAGCTCGGAGATTTCTGCTCCTTGGCTTTTGTTATAATAATTTCCTTCTGCCATTGAGGAGACAAGGATTCGGTCGGGCCACCAAGAATTTGATCCGAAACGTCCTTGCACTGCGGATTGTCCGAAAGTGAAACCACGGCCTCATCGGTGAATCTTCTCTTGGAGCGTGTATTATAGTCAGACTTTACCCGCGGCGTTTCGGTAGTGGACGTGTCATTCGCAAACACCATTTCCTCGTCTTCCATCCATGAGAAGAGCGCATGATCAGGAACAATGTCGGACTCTTGCTCCAGGGACATTCCTTGTATTTGCGCGGTAAGGACCGCATTCTCCATTGCCGGGGCATATCCGTATTCTTCGCTCTCTGTCGCAATCCCTTGACTACGTTGCTCTGCTATCCTTTGTTGTAAGTTGCCACGCGGACAATTTCGGGGCATATGCGCATCGTTGCAAGGGAAGCACCATGGATTGATGTCATCAATAAGATTATTTTGTCCCGCGGTTAATTCTCTGCTAGAGCTTGGCGACGCTCCTGCCAGTGGCGTAGGCACCGAAACTATTTGGTTCATAGCCGCCGTGGGTGAGTTAGTGTGATGCGCATTCTGATACTGATTCTGCTGATAGGTAGGCCGCCCACCTTGGTAGTTCTGATATGCAGGCCGCGGAGGCATTGCTTGATTCCGCTTGAGCGTTGTTATATCATTCGCCATAGTCCGTAGCATCTCCTTGAGGTCGCCCATTTCATTCTTCGGAGAACTTGATGTAGAGGCCAAGTTTTCAGGAGCGGCTGTATATGAGTACGCTGACTGGGGAGTCGCTGGCGCACTGGTCGACGCCACCTCTTGTGCCACGTTTGATATCTCAGGAAATATCGGCATAACAGGTCGAGGAGGCAATTTTCCGTAGTCTATCAAGTGATTTTCTGCTTTGATAGCGGTGGCATATGCATCTGGTAGAGTAGCTCCTCCCAGAGACTTGATCATCATAGAAATGTCGGGATTGATGGACTTCAGATAGAACATGAACGCCAAATCTGGGGTAGGGCGGATGGTCACGGGAATCCTCCGCCAACTCGAGTGAAATCGGGCATTGAAGTCCGTCAGAGCCTCCTGGGGTGCTCGTTTGATGACGGATAACTGATAATATAGCGAAGAACGATCTCCGTCATTTGAAAATCTTTCATAGAATGGATCTCCGAGGTCATCCCAAGTGCGAATGGTATTAGGAGTCAGTGTTCGGTACCACTCCAGGGCCTTGCCTTTGAAGGACGCAGCAAGGAGCCTCAGGGCTACATTCTGCGCCGTGATACCATGTACTAGGCATACATCCGCTACATCCTGCAAATGCTCTGCTGGCGTTTTTGTGTTATCTCCGGCGAATTTGGGAAGAGCTTTCAGGGCCGAAACCGGTATGGCACCCCAAACAGCAGGTGCTACCGGAGCTACAAGGGGACTCCCAGCATCCCATGCTACATAATTTCTGTTCGCGGCCGGCAACATGGTGAGAGGAAAGGGTGGTGGGAATGGAACGGTTACTAACTGATTTGCGGCCTGGACTGTCCTGGATGGAGGCACTAGTAAACCTGGGTTACTTGCAGTTTGGGATCTAGTTACAGGCCGATGGCTCATACACCCTTTTAGAAGACGATTTCATTAGTTTGGGTCCCACCGGGCGTGCCAGAAAAAAGGACAAACTGTTGACGCCAAAAATTGACGGGATAACAGTGCCTTTATGGGAAACTCAGTTCAAGGGGGACCCCTTTGCGCCAAACTGAGTGACCTCCGGATTTTAAAGAAGCCGGCTTCTTCTATATAATGGTTTTTGGAAAGGGAAAAGGAAGCAGATATAATGAAACAAATATTAATCTAAGGCGATGCGCCAAAGCTTTTTGATAGGCACGATAAATCATAGACTCAAGGGCCTGAATGTTATTGATATGTTCCAAAACACCGGAAGCTTAAAGCAATAGCATAAACAGTTCATTTAATTGACATAAAACAGTATCGCATACATTCTTACTGCTAAGAAGAGTCATTAAGACATGATTTAGACCAGCAAGTTTGCGTTCAATATATAGAAGTCTCCTCAAATGAAATGCTTAAGACAATAAAAAGCACAGTTCATAGTTTAATCAAGACATAAAAAGCAGAAAGGCTGAACAATAGGCACAGTCTGAAAATATCTTGCAAATAAACATGCAAAAGAGGCCTGGCGTCTCTTGCTAAAACCAGTATTCTTCCTGTAAAATCTTGGACCATTTTCCCTCAACGGAGGGAGTATATATAGCCGGAGAGCAAAATCCCACCGCCTGGAGAGTTGTAACAGAATGATTCCACAATCCCCCGTAATGATGCCCGGATAAGAATATTCCCAATGCCGTTATGAGAGCAGCCAATCAGGGTACAGCATCCAGTTGGTTAGTTACAGGCGTGCCCTTTTGGAATGATGGCAGTGGTCCCAACCAGGCTTCGAAGCGACGAGTGTCGTCCACCGCCTTAGAGAACCATGGCGAGCAGCAGTCAATGACACCATCCCGCTCGGCCATCTCACAGCTTGCTTTGATAATCGATGTAAGGCACGTGGCAGCAAACCGCGGCCCGAATGAAAACTCCTTCTCCATTGACCGGGAGCTTGCGGAGAAGTGACACGTGTTCAGGGGACGGAGGCTACTTTGAAAACGGGGAAAGGCCGCATGAAAAGGGGGCGAAAGACGCGTGGCCGCGTTTCGCAGCCCGTGGTGCTCTCGTCCCTGCTGTTGTTTTAAAAGCCGCGAACCGCTGACACGTGAGCGAGGGTGGGCCCCGCCAGGAAATGAAGAAGGCCAATAGAAACCCTTCGCAGCCCGCCGCAGCATACTCTACTCCTGCTAGGGAAAGATTGCGCTACACCGCCACGTATAGAGATGTGGGCCCTGTTTCGCAACCCGTAGGAAACATAAAGCAACAGAAAATGAAAGACCCCGCAGGCGTGACACGTGGGCGCTCAGCGCAGCATCTCAAGAGCCAAAAGGGAAGCCGCTTGCCAAAGTTGCGAAGCGAGGAATGCACACAAAGGCAAAGATCAAAAACCTGCCGGGAAGCCGAAGAAACGCGGAGACGCGCAGGCCAGCGCATGAACATGCAAAAAAAAGGGGAACCCGAAGGGAGCTGAGTGGAATATTATTTCAACAGATTACATAATTAATTCATGATGTTTTTAATTTTTATGCCATTACATAATTAATTTAATGATGTACTTTTTAATGTTTGAAAGGCCAAAAAATTAAAACATTTCAATAGTGATGTTAACAACCTTGAAATTAGTGTGTTTTATGTTTCATGTGATCATAAAAGATTAAAAAGTCAGTTGTAGAGGTGGTTGTTCAGTGGTTGACATGTATGTTGGTTCTTTTTACAATGTAACCAAGTTTTTCTTCTAATCTACCTATGGAATTGCCAATTCCAATCGAAGGTAGTTCGAAGGACCGGACCATTGACGGGGACTTTAAAAGCCTCCTACACTTCTGCTCTGCAAGCCCCGGGAGGGTGATCCCTTAATGTGTTTACAACCTCTGCACCATTATTATAACAACATTAACAATAGAAGATGATCTCACTTAATATCTCAACACGATAAGACAATATCAACTAGAATTGGTTGTTCATAGACAATATCAACTATCTAGAGCATGAGATAACTAAACATAATCCATTGTATAAGATAGTCAATGATTTGCAATTTGTAGAACACTCTAGGTAAAGACAAACAAATACTGAACTACACTAATAATTACAACTTAGATCAGTGTCATATATCCATTGCAGGAGTCAAATTCATAAGCATCTAGAGGTTTATAATAGATTAAATACATCACATATAAGATCCTAACAATATTGCATTACAATTTCATTAGTATGCATTCTAACCCAGGACTACTTATCAAATGCTTATACAACACATATCCACCTATAATCCCATTCAAGCATTTTGATTAATTCCTTGAATTAAAGCTAAAATAGAATCATACACACTACAACAGTGAGATGGATAAAACAACCCTTAGTTATTTCATTCAAAGTTCATATATGCATGTACAATGGAGAGACATGAGCTCGAATTTTCTCTAAAACCTATTACAAAATGACTCAAAACCTAAATTGCATTTCTCTAAAACCATCAGACTTTACAATTTTCTCTGCAACTTCACCTAGACTCGACAAAAATTATCTAACTTGCTAACCCATACTTCTGGCCTTGAAATCCTTCTTATAGAAAATGAAGGAGCAAACAAGCATCGAGCCAGAAAGTACACCTATCATTAGTCAATTGGAGCACCTGGTGATATTCCAAAATTTGTTACAATAGCCACCACTTTGAAAAATATTCTTGTTCATCATATCAGTAGAGGAACGTTGATGCAAAAAACCATAAGAAAATCACACCGAGAAAGTCGTCAACACAAAACTAGAACTATTGTAACCGCAACATCTGATCTGCCACCTGTTAGTAGTTCACTCCTTTTACTCCTCAGTCAAATATTTAGTTACCCAATTCTGATACTCATCATTAGTCGGCCAGTCAAAATTAATTACCCCATCCACCTTGGTACTATAAGGTGCGTATTTTACCACTACCTGATTCACATCCCTTTCAAAAGATTTAAAAAATGAGCTGGTACTAATGATTTTGTCCATACAACTCACCAACAAATCATAGTCTGACTCAGCACAAATTGAATTGATTTGATCATTGATGGCCTCACTTGCTTGAGCCTGCCATTGTTGAAATGACCTGATTTTCCCCTTCTCATCAATTATATCAGGTAAAAATGTGTTACCCCAATCATTTAAATTCTTCACCAGCTCCCTAATCTTCCTACTCAAGTCATCTAGTAAGGTCTAAAAACCTTGCAATGACTTTACTAACAAATGAGTAGGCTTTAATGATTGGGGCCTATTATTTATATCAAACCTTGAGGCCTTATACATGATATCCACATCACTGGCCCTAGGGATCCAATTTTCAATTATTGGTATCACTACTTCCTGATCCCTATCAATATTCTTTATTTTTGTTAACAAAAAAGAATATAAAGAATGTATAGATAGCAATTTTCTATCAACCTTTTCTTTTAAATGCCTCAAAATAGTAGTAACAATTTCATTTTGCTTTAAGAGAGATCCCTCCTCACTTTTGTTTAATGATGCCTACAATTCATCAATTTTTTGCAAGAGCTACCTCTTTGTAGGATCAACAAAGCACTTTGTTTCTTCTTCAACTTCCACTAAAGAAAGGGTGAGGGTAGGATTCTGACTAGGAGATCCTGGTGTGGAAACAATTGGAGAAGCAGGAGGCATTGACACTACTATGGAAGGTAATGTATTGGTTCCTAGAGCACTTGATGTCTCCCCAATCTGCTTATACCTAAACCTCTCCACTTCAGTTTGCAACTCAACATTTTTCTGCTACATCTTGCTGTCCTCCTCAATCAAAAGGTTATATTTTTCCATTAAGTTCTTCCTTTCAACAGTCTTTTGGGACAATTTGGCCACATTCACAGTAAAATTAGTGGCCTCAGTGGTTGAGGTCTCTGAAGCTCTCTTTATTATCAATCCTCCCTTGAAATTTGGATTAATATCAGAAACATCTGGTTTTCTCCCTTGTGGGGCCAATGCCCAAATTGCCAGAGTTTGATATTCCTCACTGAAAGAAAAGTTTTGCAATGCTGCCTTGAGCTCTTCTTCAGAGTCTTAAAAGGGATTCATAGACTTCATAATAGCATTAAAGGCTACTGCATCTGCAATGTCCCATTCAGGCATAATTAATACACCATCCTGACTCACCAGTTTTCTTCCTTCTTCAGAAGTAATGTTCTTGAATTCTTCCATTAATTTAGCTTTTACCTCCTCATCATTGGTGTATGTCAACCCTCCAAAGTTTTCTTGCACCTAACCTCAAGAAGACATTACTCTGCCTTCACCATGAACCTAGCAATCTTCTAGGCTCTGTCCTGACTTGGTTCACCAACTGAACCTTACTACAACTCTGTTCCAATAGTTTCCATTATGCTTTACTTTAGAGGATTCAACACCTTCTTTGAAATTGTTGTCTCCTTCACAACCACCACAGGGAATTCCAATCTTTCCCACTACACCTAGAAGAGTCTAGATGCCAACACTTTCAACTGATTAGAACTCTTTGCAGGGGCTTTGAAAATACTGTTCTCATGCTTCTTGCATCCATAAAGGTCCATCTTGCTTGGTGTCTACTCCTCAAACTACTCATTTCCAATTTTTTCCTTTGGTGAGGCCCTATTTCTAGTAGCCCTTACCAATCAGTTTTCTACCTTTTCCTTTTAAACTTTCCAAACAACCTATCCAATAATCTTCAATCTCAGACACCCTTTTTGAAGCTTTAAATCTTGCATCAAGTCTCAGACCTCTGACTGTACCGTATAGTGGACTCCAACACTCTTGGAGAGGAGGCCTAATTGCCCTATCTTCTAGGGTTTCACTGGTTTTGGATCAAATCTGCCTCTAATGGATTGAACAAAACCTTTTTCTCTCTAATTTGTGTAGATTTTATCCAACCCTACCTGAGACTGTACGACTTTCGTATTGTATCCTCAAACCCTGCCCAAGTTCTTCACTTTTTCACTTCCCAAACTCCTAACTGGGTCAATAAGCTCACCTAGGGTTTGGAGTCAAAACTCATTGCTTGACCCTTTTGGTTTCCTACCACCAAATTTATACAATATATTGGCTTCACTCCCATATTCCACCAAACTCAGAAGTATCCTATGGTCAGGGTCTATGGGGAAGCCATTTCCAAATTTGATGCTCAAAACAGTATATACAAATCCTTGAACTCTTACCTTGGGATTCAAACCTAAAACTCTACACCAAACAATCTAGATACAAGATGAACTTTATTCTACATTAGCAAATGAACATGGAAGCAGTGTTATCCCAATAATTACAGTGGCTACAAGATCACTATTTCCCAAAGTGCACGGGCAAATACAGGAAGTACAGAATTCTGCCAAAACAGGAATAAAGACCTTCTACCACCTAAACTTTGGACACCAAGCACTATCAACACTCAAAGAAAATTTCATATACAAAGAAAGATACTAAACTGATCTGTAAATACAGATACAATTCTATTTCAATATACAACGCCTATATTAACACTACTATGCAAAACACACGGGGTTTTCAAACATAGAAAATATACAAGAATTTGCTCACTGTTTCTATTCTTCACACCAAAAATCTATGTTTACAATGTCTAACTGTTGCTTCCATGAGCCATTCCATCTATTTTGGATGCTAACAACATCTTTCTAGGGCAGTTACTCGAGCATTCCTTGATTTCAAGGGAATCCAAGCTAATTGAATTGCATGCAACCTAACAATGTTGCCATGCACTTTGCAATATTCTTGCAACCTCACCATTATCCTTCTTTTTAGGATCTCCAACTCATTAACATCGAACTAAAAATACCTCAACTAACCTTTAGCATCTCCAAACAATGAGGATATGGCTTTAACACATATTAAATGCCTAACATATGCTGTCCTAAATTTAATAAAGCAAAATTTAATACTAATGTCCTAATGAAGATTTTAGTCCTAATGACTAACTCTTCAACCACAAATGCAATACATTCTAATTTCCAAACCAAAACACACAATATCCTAACTTGGCTAAGGTCAGTACAAGCCAAAATTGTGCAAGCCAAAATGGAGGTCAGCCTAGGTGCTCCTGCACCATCCTCCCCAAAACAGAAAGCTTCAATCCATCCTTGGATTGAGCAAGGTGGGATCAATGCCCAACTTCTTGAACTCTGCCTCCTTGATCCAGATTGCATCAACTTCAGATTGTCCCTGTCTTTGGATCAGATGTTCCTTATATTCCTTTGTTTTGGTTTTCTTGTAAACTCTAGTGTCTAATACCTTATCAGCTTGTTTGACTGCAGTGGAGGGCGGTTTGAGTTCTTGTACATCTTGACTGACTTCCTGGATGGTATGATCCAAGTTTAATGGTGGTCCTTTATAATGTACAAGGTCTGCAAAATTGAAAATAGGGGACAGTCCACTGTCATCTGGCAATTGCACTTTGAAAGCATTGTTGCCATACTTCTCCAAGATAGGACAGGGACCTATCCTCTTCATTTGTAGCTTCTGAGGAACTCCCTTCTGCAATCTAGCCTTGTTCAAATGCACCATCACTAGGTCACCAACATTAAATTGAACATCTTTCCTATGCTCATCCACCTTAACCTTATGCTTCATAGTATTTTCTATCAAGGTCTTTTTGACTGTCTCATGAATTTCCTACATTGCACAAGCAAAATCATCTGCATATCCACTTCCCTTGACTCCATCCTTCAACTCTCTCAGCTCATAAACACCTCTGGGATGTAAACCATAAATAATTTCAAAGGGGCTCTTCCCGGTTGACCTATTGACAATATCATTATAGGCATATTCAGCCTGCCCAATAATCTGATCCCATTGTTGACCATACTCCTTGGTCAAGCATCTTAAAAGGTTTCCAAGTGTCCTATTCACAATTTCGGTCTGACCATCAGTTTGGGGATGGTATGCAGATCCAAAGGATAGATTAGTGCCCATTCTTTGCCAAAGAGTCTTCCAAAAATGACTCATAAACTTGGTATCCCTGTCTGATACAATGCTGATTGGTAAACCATGGATTCTGACTATTTCTTTGAAGAAAAGAGAGGCTATTTGACTGGCATCATTGGTTGTTTTGTAGGGTATAAAGTGAACCATTTTGCTGAATCTGTCTACAACAACATAGACACTATCCATACCTTGCTTTATCTTGGGTAAACCAACTACAAAGTCCATGCTCAAGCATTCCCATGGCCTAGGAGGGATAGGCAGTGGCTAGTATAGGCCTGAATTTGAGGAAGTGCCTTTGACCTTCTGACACACCACACAACTCTCTACATATTTCCTGACATCTAGGTTCATCTTAGGCCAAAAATAAAACCTTTGGACAAGCTCTTGAGTTTTGGTGATCCCAAAATGACCACTCAATGCACCATTATGCTTTTCTTGAATTAAGTTCTCCCTAATAGAACCTCTAGGAACAAAAAGTTGATTCCCTTTAAACAATCAATCACTTTGCAAGGTGTATTCAACATATTTTCTATGGAAATGGTTCTTAAGCTCAAGACATACCTTATAAATTTCTGCAAAGTCTTCATCATCTGCATATAGATATTTGAAGTGATCTATTCCCATGCTCTTCAATTGAATTTCTTGGATTGTGAGAACTCTCCTGCTCAATGCATCAGCCACTTTGTTGAGAGCTCCTTTCTTGTGTTTGATATTGAAGGTGTAAGCTTGCAAATACTCCACCCATTTCATGTGCATGTGACTCAACTTCTCTTGTGAATTCAGGAAACTGAGTGCTTGATTGTCTGAGTACACAATGAATTCCTTGGGAAGAAAGTAGTGCTTCCACTTCCTTAGTGCTTGGAACAATGCATACATCTCAAGGTCATAAGAAGAGTACTTCCTCTTGGCTTCACTTAGCTTCTCAGAATGAAAATCCACCGGTCTACCCTCTTGATTGAGAACAACTCTAATTGCTACATTACTTGCATCACATTCAATGGTGAATAGCTTCTCAAAGCTTGGAAACACCAAAACAGGTTGGGTAGCTATCTTTTCCTTCAGCAACTCAAAACTCTTGTTAGCTTGCTCATTCCATAAAAAATTGGTTTTCATGCCTCGTTTAATGGTATCCAACATAGGAGCACAAATAGCACTAAACTGCCTTATGGATTTCCTATAATACTGAGCAAGACCATGGAAGCTTCTTACCTCTGTTGCTGTCTTTGGAGTAGGCCAATTGAGAATGGCTTCTACCTTGCTGCTGTCCATCTTCAAGTTGCCATGTGATAGAAAAAATCCAAGGTACACCAGCTCTGTTTTGATGAACTCACACTTGTCCAGATTAATCTTCAGCTTCTCCTGCAGCTTCTTGAAAATCAACTCAATATGATGGAGGTGCTCTTCTCTTGTTCTGCTATAGATTAGTATATCATCAAGATACACTACTACAAACTTGCCAATGTAATCTTGGAGAATTTCATTCATGAGTCTCATGAATGTGAAGAAGGCATTAGATAATCCAAATGGCATTACTAGCCACTCATAAAGACCCTCATTGGTTTTGAAAGCTATTTTCCACTCATCACCCTCATGTATTCTAATTTGATGATAGCCACTCTTTAAATCTATCTTGGTATAGTACCTAGCTTCACCTAGACAATCCATGAGATCTTCAATCCTAGGGATAGGGAACCTATACCTGATGGTTATCTTGTTGATTTCTCTGGAATCAGTACAAAGCCTCCATTCTCATCCTTTCTTAGGTGCTAAGATAGTGGGTACTGCACAAGGACTAATGCTTTTCCTAATGAGACCTTGGTCAAGTAGTTCTTGAATCTGCCTAGCTATTTCCTCATTTTGTTGAGGTGTCATCTTGTAGGCTGCTTTGTTTGGAAGGGTAGCTCCTGGTATCAAGTCTATTCTATGGCTTATGGCTCTTTTAGGAGGTAAGGTTGCTAGTTGACCACTACTTACAACGCTTTCATAGGTCTGCAACAAGTCTTGAATCTCCTTAGGTAACTCTTGCTTTTTAGTTGTCTTCTCTTTGCTTGCCTCTCTTGGCTTTATCATCACTGCATAGCCAACTCCTTCTCCTTCTTCCAAAGCTTTTAAGAACTCTTTTTCACTCACCATTAGCAGCTTAGAACCTGCTGTCTGCACCTCTGTATCTTCTAGCAAAGACTGAATTTTGTAGGTCACCTTATCTTTCTTAAAGGTATAGGAGTTCCTTGCTCCATCATGCACAGCTTGATGGTCAAATTGCCAAGGCCTACCTAGGAGCAAGTGGCATGCATCCATAGGTAACACATCACATAATACCTTGTCTTTGTACTTGCCAATTGAAAACTCCACCCATGCTTGTTCATTCACCAAGACATGCTAACCCTTATTGAGCCATGTGACCTTGTAAGGATTATTGTGAGGTATCCTTGTCAATTTCAGTTTGCTAACTGCCTCCTCTGACACAATATTGTCAGTTGAACCTGAGTCTATTATGATCTTACACACCTTCCCCATCATCTTGCATTTTATCCTAAACAAGGACCTTCTTTGGCTTGGCTCTTCTTTGATTGGTTCTTTGATTAAAGTCCTTCTCATCATGAGATTCTCACCTTCCTCTGAGTTCAATGGCACTTCATGTTGTTTATTTGTTGCAGCTGTTTCATCTTGAATCAGATTGGTTCTCTTATCTCCTCCATGAGAAGTGCTACCTTTCTTAGGACATCTATAGGCCGGGTGTCCCAATTGGTTGCAATGATAGCATTTCATGTTGGTGAAGTAACTGCCTCTTCCTTGTCCACCACTTCTTCCTCTCGAGCTAAAACCTCTTCCTCTACCACCTCTACTAGAACTTCCTTCTTGCTGATCAGAAAATCTGACTTCTCCTTGGGCTCTTGATTCTAAGCTTCTTCCACTATAGCTTCCTCTTTGTCCTCTGTTGTCTTTCCCTTTACCTCTACCTTTGGGATTTTGTTCTTGTTTCTTTTTGCCTTTCTCTTCTATTTTCAAAGCCATTTGATAGCATTGGCAGACTGTTTTGAAGTTTACCAAACTCATGTCCTCTTGGATAGACCACTTGAGCCCATTCAAATACCTTGCTAACTTGATACTTTCTTCTTCAACCACTTTTGATCTAAGGCACAATTTTTGAAACTCCTCAGTATATGTTTGGACATCCATATCTTTTTGCCTCAGATTGTGTCTTCTCCTATGTAACTGAACTTCATAATCATCAGGGAGATAAGTCTGCCTTATCTTAGTCACCATTCCTCTCCATGAAACTATGGGACCTTTGCCTTCTTTCTCTCTTTCTGATTGTACAAACTTCCACCATGTGAGAGCTGCTCCTCTCAACCTTGACTTGGCCACCTTCACCATTTGGGCCTCTGTTATGCCATCACACTCAAAGTGATTCTCAATGCTCTCAATCTAGTCCACAACTGAATCAGGGTCCATTTTTCCACTGAAAAGTGGCACACCCTCCATTGCTTTACAACTCAAGGCCTGTAATGCCTTCAAGAATGGTTCCTCTGCAAGAACAAGATCAGGCTTTGGAACTTCCTCCTCCAAATCCTCTTCTTTTTCCTTGGCTTCCTGTTCTTCTTTCTTCTTTATCTTGTCCTTCACAGTATCTGCTGTCTCATGGACTTCATCCAAGAGTTTCTCCATCTGAGATATCCTTTCTCTGAGCAACTGGCTATCTTCCTCTTGCTCTTCTACCTTCTTTGCTAGTTCTACATTTTTCACCATGGTTCCTTCCTCTAATGTATTCTCTCCTACTGACTCACTGGATTGGCTCATTAATCACAAGCCTTGAATCCAACTCTAAGCTCTGATACCAATATGGTGTATGTCAACCCTCCAAAGTTTGCTTGCACCTAACCTCAAGAAGACATTACTCTTCCTTCACCATGAACCTAGCAATCTTCTAGGCTCTGTCCTGACTTGGTTCACCAACTGAACCTTACTACAACTCTATTCCAAGAGTTTCCATTGTGCTTTACTTTAGAGGATTCAACACCTTCTTTGAAATTGTTGTCTCCTTCACAACCACCACAAGGAATTCCAATCTTTCCCACTACACCTAGAAGAGTCTAGATGCCAACACTTTCAACTGATTAGAACTCTTTGCAGGGGCTTTGAAAATACTATTCTCATGCTTCTTTCATCCATAAAGGTCCATCTTGCTTGGTGTCTACTCCTCAAACTACCCGTTTCCAAGTTTTTCCTTTGGTGAGGCCCTATTTCTAGTAGCCCTTACCAGTCAATTTTCTGCCTTTTCCTTTTAAAGTTTCCAAACAACCTATCTAATAATCTTCAATCTCAGACACCATTTTTGAAGCTTTAAATCTTGCATCAAGTCTCAGACCTCTGACTGTACTGTACAGTGGACTCCAACACTCTTGGAGAGGAGGCCTAATTGCCCTATCTTCTAGGGTTTCACTGGTTTTGGATCAAATTTGCCTCCAATGGATTGAAAAAAACTTTTTTCACTCTAATTTGTGTAGATGTTATCCAACCCTACTTGAGACTGTACGGATTTTGTACTGTATCCTCAAACCCTACCCAAGTTCTTCACTTTTTCACTTCCCAAACTCCTAACCGGGTCAATAAGCTCGCCTAGGGTTTGGAGTCAAAACTCATTGCTTGACCCTTTTGGTTTCCTACCACCAAATTTATACAATATACTGGCTTCACTCCCATATTCCACCAAACTCAGGAGTATCCTGTGGTCAGGGTCTATTGGGAAGCCATTTCCAAACTTGCTGCTCAAAACAATATATACAAATCCCTGAACTCTTACCTTGGGATTCAAACCTAAAACTGTAAACCAAACAATCTAGATACAAGATGAACTTTATTCTACATTATCAAATGAACATGGAAGTAGTGTTATCCCAATAATTACAGTGGCTACAAGATCACTGTTTCCCAAAGTGCACGAGCAAATACAAGAAGTACATAATTCTGCCAAAACAGGAATAAAGACCTTCTACCACCTAAACTTTGGACACCAAGCACTATCAACACTCAAAGAAAATTTCATATACAAAGAAAGATACTAAACTACTCTGTAAATACAAATACAATGCTATTTCAATATACAACGCCTATATTAACACTACTATGCAAAACACACAGGGTTTTCAAACATAGAAAATATACAAGAATTTGCTCACTGTTTCTATTCTTCACACCAAAAATCTTTGTTTACAATGTCTAACTACTACTTCCATGAGCCATTCCATCTATTTTGGATGCTAACAACATCTTTCCAGGGCAGTTACTCGAGCATTCCCTGATTTCAAGGGAATCCAAACTAATTGAATTGCATGCAACCTAACAATGTTGCCATGCACTTTGCAATATTCTTGCAACCTCGCCATTATCCTTCTTTTTAGGATCTCCAACTCATTAACATCGAACTAAAAATCCCTCAACTAACCTTTAGCATCTCCAAACAATGAGGATATGGCTTTAACACATATTAAATGCCTAACATATGCTGTCCTAAATTTAATAAAGAAAAATTTAATACTAATGTCCTAATGAAGATTTTAGTCCTAATGACTAACTCTTCAACCACAAATGCAATACCTTCTAATGTCCAAACCAAAACACACAACATCCTGACTTGGCTAAGTTCAGTACAAGCCAAAATTGTGCAAGCTAAAATGGAGGTCAGCCTAGGTGCTCCTGCACCAATCATTCTCCTGGTCTGACCTATTAGGCCTTAGTTCTCTTCTTTGCCTACATTTATCTTGATACTCTTCAAACTTCATCCTCCATACCAATTGCAAGAATACATGAGTTTTTACAAATGTATTGTCATCTAGAAACTCCTTGCATGCCTCCATTCTTGCATCTTGTACACTTTTACCTTTCATATCTAAATCAGATAAAACTAATTCAGCTGGCCTAGGAGGGGAAGGCATACCAACTTCCATGTCTTGATCATTAACAATAATCTCATCCATCAAATCCTCATGTGGCTGATCAATTCTTTGCCTCTTAGGGCTTGGCTCGGATGGTGGTGATGAGAGATTGTCTTCTGATGATAATTCTAAATCAATAATTTTGATTTCCCTAGGCACTTTGAATTTTGGACTTGGTTGTGGAGGCACTTTCATAATCTATTTTCCTTTTCTGTCCATTTCTTCTTCATCACTGCTACTATCCTTTTTCCTCCTGTAAATGGGCCACCTTTCCGTAGGTTGGTATGTTGGCCTTGCTTCAATTGGTCTAGCACCTTGATCTTGTACACCTATACTCAATTCTAAATTTACCTTTTTTGTCCTCAATGTGACCATAATTTCCTTGAAGTTTCCCATCAGAAAATCAATTTTCTTATGGTGGGGACTAAACTCCAACAGTGGATCATATTTCAGATCCATTTTGTGCACAACATCTAGTAGCTTACCATAAAATATCTTTTTCTTCTTGTTCAACTCCTGTCTATTCAAATCAAATTCATTTCTAATCAAGTCTTCAGGGAAATTGAACTCATGCACAAATTTTCCAACTTTTATTCTTTGTCTGAAAAGAGCAAAGAAACCCTCAGGATCATGCTACCACTTTGGTCCACACCTCAAATGGTAATCATTAAAGAAATTATCAAAATGCGTCCAACCTCCCTTTGAAAATACAAAATTAGACGCCATTGTATAATTTGGGAAAAATGTTCCCTTACCCCTTCCAGTGAGGTTGTCCTCATGAATACAACCTATCTACCACATAACTTCTATAAATCCCACTCTTGGTTGCACATTGTATGGCAGTATATGAGGGGCTCCCTGAAAACCATATACTCTCAAGACAGTGCTAACTGGGTATGGGATAATGTCACCCCAGTTATAGTAAACCTTCAATTCTGGATTCCTCTCCTTTGGCTTGAGAAAATCATGTAATTCCTCATGAATCTTAGGTATATTCACCATTAACCTAGCCCTTAATCTAGAAGCAAAACAATTATCAAATTGCACATAACTAGTGCTTTCCTTATTACAAGATAAATCTACAACCCATATCTGTACTAGCAATCTTTCTCCATCAATTGATTGCCTTAATTTCATCCTCTCAGAGAAAAATTCAGCATTCTTAAACAAAAACATATGCATTAGCATAGAATACCAAAAGAATTGAGTGTCGGTATCATTGTTTTGTAGCTTTGACAGCCCTTCATGCATCCTCTCAGCCAAGAAAGAAGAGAAGTCATAGGTCACAGAGAAGTTAGAGTGTTGTATTTGCACCCCCATGAACATATAAGAAATGGGAATTACTGTACCAGGACTGAAACCCAAAATTTGACATAAAGAATAAAAAGTGGATAGGAAATGGTTTGCAAAACAATTTAATTTGAAAGGTTCCTGGTCATTGGGGCTGATATGAAATTTTGAACCTCCTACCTTAGCTAGATGAGGTGGAAGAAACCTTGCTCTAAAAAAAGATTTCAGCTTTGCATACTCCTGCTTCATTTCCTCAAGGTTGATAGGAACCAAGTCATCGCTCGGTTCACTCAAGTCAAAAATATGTTGGACCTCTTCTCTGTTAATGCTCAATAGAACCTTTCCATCATTGTCCTTGATTATCCGTGTAATAGGGTCATATCTTATAGCCACTGTCCTAAGCAAGTCTACATTAGAGAATACATTTGGTACCACCAGCTTCCCCATATCATACATCTATCCATTTGAAAAAGGGTGAGGAAAATTCCTTTGTCCGTACCATAATCTGAACAATTCCAAGTTAGTGAGGGGAACCCTAGCATCGGCAATGTTGGAGCAATTATACACTAACCCTTCCTCCAGGATTTTCCCTCGCATTAGGACCAATCCCTTCATCCTATCATTGGTTGACAAGGGAAATTGATCCAAGAAATCATCATATAGGTTTCATTTCAAATATTTAGTCTGGCAAGAATGTTGCTTGGTCGGTGCCATCTTAGACAAACTAGGGCTTCTTTACAACGTTATAATTCAAATAGCTAGGACTAACTAGAGATAGAAAATTACAGGACAAAACACTACAATTTCTCACAACTATAATTAAACTATAGCCCTAACACATTCATCAACAAGCTCATAGCACATACAACTAATCCTTTCCCAAATGACTAGGAGGCACAAAAAATAAACTCATGACTTTGTTCGTAGAACTCCCAAATTTTGGCTGCAGAAACTCGCAATTCTACCTTCGGCTCTAAAACTACTCCACAAAATAGTTGAATGCTTTGTGATATAGACCAACCAGGAAAATTGATTTAATTGTTGATCAAATTACGCCATCAAGTGTCTCATCCACCATTAAAGCTCAATTTCACGCTGCATGAATGACTCCAACCATATTTGATGCAGATTTAAATTCGAACCGTCTATTCTTCAACTTGATCAAATCATTGACGACCACCTTC
This sequence comes from Sequoia sempervirens, assembly GCA_007258455.2. NCBI lineage: Eukaryota > Viridiplantae > Streptophyta > Pinopsida > Cupressales > Cupressaceae > Sequoia > Sequoia sempervirens. The sequence goes on along the minus strand of VDFB02016389.1, from coordinate 27,075 downwards.
AAAACAAGCTAACACAATTGCCAACATGATAATAAGGGGCCCACCTTACCATACACTATGAAGGAAGTCCATGTGGTGGTTTCCCACTATATCGCAATCCTAAAACTTCTGATCGCGCAATGGCAGGCAACCGTTGATCCTAAGCATCAATGATCTCATTCCTCTAACACAATCACCAGCCATGTCGTTAACCTTCGAGCAGCTTTTCTAGTGAGATTATAACATATCCATTGATTTAGAACATGTGCGTCTTGAGAACACTTTAGTAATCTACCCCTTAACACATTTAAAGTCGGCTAGTGTTTCTTTTACTCTTTAGGCTTCATCGGATGAGACACGTGGTGCTTGCCCGTGATTTCACAATCAACCCAAGCACCATCACGGGATGGCAGGAAATGACTCAGATCAAATGGCAGTTGGTTAGCAATAGCGCAAATTTGTTCCCTCAGATAGGACACGTGGTGCCCACCCGTTATTTCGCGATCCTTCAATTCTTGATCATGGGATGGCGGGCACCGTTGATATCTGCAAGAAATAGATCAACGTCAGCACTAAATCAACCCTTACAAAATAAAACATTCATTAAAAGTAGGAGTGGGCATTACTAGGCGAATGACAAACAACAACATAAGTTGTTTTTTAAAGGATGAAACATAGGGCCAACAAAGACTTAGGAAATAAAACCCTGTAGAGGAAATAAAGTATTAAAATCAAAGTTGGGTTTTAATTTTAATTCGGTGACGTAAGCCTAAGCCATTAACCCCAGTGGTCATGTCACCGATGGCTTAGCCAAAGCCTTTCATTAAATACTAACCGTGCAATGTGTAGGTTTTTCAGATTCAAATATATGGGAGAAGATCTTGATTGTACCCCACCAACTCGTAGACCTAAGGTGTTGCCCTGTTATTTGGCGCGAGGTCAACAAAAGGAAGATGTGTGTCCTGTATGGAATGTGGGACCCAATCTACACTATTGAGCTCATAACCCATGGTTTTAGATCAATAACCAAGATCTAAAGCTAAGGTAAATCTTTGTTGTTCCCTACTAGCTCTCAGGAGGAAGATAAAGGTTGGTTAAAAGTCATGAGGTCAACGAGATTGTGATGCGTAGCTCCAGTAGTTCAGTTTGCAAAGTGCATAGGACCTGCTGACATGGTAGTTGGTTTTCAAGATGGATTAATGTTATTGGTCATGAGGAAGGTGAACGATGCTTCATTGGATGTCAAACTGAGTTAGCCCGAGATAAACCGTTTGATTTGCCAACTCTTTAAGAGATCAACGGGAAATATTCAAAGTTGGAAAATGGAACATGGTGGTTGTTTTATCGTACAACTGGTGAAGCATTAATGAATTATTCCTTGCTTGTGTAGTCACGTCGATCTCAATCTATGTGAAGATGTTGTTGTTGGAAATCAAGGTGATCTTTGGATTCTCATGCAACTCTAGTTAAACGGTGATAGTATATACGCCACCAAATTTTGATGTTTGCACATGCATTTTTACTAAGCATTGATGAAGGTTGCCATTACCTCGCACAATAAATACAAGAGGAATTAACTACTAATAGTGTCATTCTTGTAGTAGTTAGAGCACTTTGTGGGTTGAGTCTAATCAAGTTTGAGTGCTTTTCTGAGAAGAGAAAATGAGTAAGTCAGTAAGTGCTCATTTGAGCTCACACAAGCTCGGTCCTGCTATTTAGGAAGGTGCTTTAGTTGACAAGCCCAGGCTTGTGCCCACTAGATGCAGTAGAAGGTTGCAATTCTAGGAAATTTCTTCTCAACTAGTAAATGACAAAGGCAAGCATTCGATGTGCTCTATTACTAGTGTCGATAGGAAAATAAGGTATGGGCATGGCTCCTCTAGATGCCAACACTCACCCATTGACCTTACAAACAACACTTCTGATGATGTAATTGAGATCGACTCTGACTACTATAGGTATTTACCTCACTTCAATTACAGTCTTCCCTCTGATGAGGAAGTGATATATGTGGTGCCATTGGCTGTTAAAACCCCAAGCGGATGGACTAGAACTGTATTGGGAAAGGACAAGAAAGAAGAGGAGGTTGAGGGTCTACCATATTGGGCAACAACTAAAAGCGGGTGTGTATATCGGGGTCTGAGTGTTGGTAAGGGCAAGGTGGCAAGTAAATAAGAAGTTGCTATGGTGCCTTTGTGGCAATTTGGTTGCCTATTTTTTTTGCGTGGATAGTGACAAAGGGGATTTTGATGACAATTTTTGTTCCCTTTTCTTTTAGCTTTCCCCAGTTCATGCACTATGTTTTGTAGATTCAATGTGTGGGAAGTTTTGTAATGAAAGTCAAATGCAATGGAGATTTTGTTCAAATGAAAATTTGTGGTGAAATTACATTTGAGCTCGAAGCTTGTTGCTCCCTTATCATATAAAAGGGAATTCAAGGCTCATTTGTAGGGAGAGAACTGATGAAAGTTGTAGCTAGGTTTTGAGTTGAATATATGGGTAGAAAGATATTTATCCTTTGTTGAGGAAGTGATATCTATGGTGCCATTAGTTGTTAAAACCCCAAGTGGACGGAATAGAATAGATAACCTGTTTTGATTTTTGGATGAATATATGCAAATTATCTTAAATTGTATGCAGATATGACTTATAAGTATGAATAGACATATAATTCTAATAAATTTTCTCATGTGGATTTGAGTGAATTTTGAATGAAATGTTAATGATGTTGTCATTCTTATTTTGAGAATTTGTTCAATTGTGTGTTTATGTTTTTGCTTTGATTCAAGAAAATCAATTAAATGCTTAAATGGAGTCATAAGTTTACAATTATTTACAAAGGATTTGATAAGTAGTAATATATCAGAGAATTGAGCTCCATAATGCAAGGTATTATATGAGTAGTCCATTCTATTAAAATTCTTGGGTCTAAAATTTACGCTACTTGGTAAATGGGCTAAATATTTAAGCCGAAGAATAAAGAAATAATGTAAATGGGTCCTCCATGAGCTCCATCTATCTCTCTCCTTAACCCTTAAACTCTAAACCCTTAATGTTAGGTGTGTATTAAAACATTTTAAAGGTTATAAATTTTTGGAGTTCTATTATTAGGAATTGAATGATAAATGGCGATGAATGGGAAAATCTAAGGCACTTTAATATTATTTTCCAACTAAAGTTAGGATTCGATTAGGATTAGTGTTCACTTAGGGTTAGAGTTTTAGGGTTGATAGATGTCCAATTTGGGTTAGGTTGAGGATGAGGGTTGGGGTTTAATTAAAGGTTATGAATTCAATAAGAGTTCAAATAGGGTCAAGGTTAAAAGGTTAGGGTTGGGGTTATGGTTCAATTAGGATAAGATTAATTAGTGTTAGGGTTAGGATTAGAGTTCAACTATAGTTCAAAGTTAGGGTTATGGTACAATTATGGCTAGTGTTCAATAAATGTTCAATTAGGGTTAATACTTAATTAAGGTTAGTTTAAAAGTTCAATTAGGGTTTGGAGTTGAGTTGGGATTATGAATCAAGTAGGTTTGGGTTGGGTTTGATTAGAGTTGGGTTTGGGATCTGGTTAGAGTTGGGGTTGGGGTCAAAATATATCTAAATAATCGTTAGGGTAAGGTTAGAGTCCAAGCGGGTTAGGGTTTAACTAGGAGTTGGGATTAGAAATAGGGCCAAAGTTTTGTGTTTAATTATGATATCTAGAATTTAGTATAATTTTAGAAAATGAAATGATTTGGACACAGAAAAAAATAGAAAAGTTGATTTTATATAGATCTTATTTCTTAATTTATTCTAAAATTCTAATTAATAATTGTTTTATTAATATAAAATGAATATTTAATTTAATTTAATTTAATTGTATTAGATAATTAATAAAACTAAATAGATAATAAATATTTTATGGATTTTAAAAATTATAATTTAGTTTAATTTTATTTGTAATGTCAAATATTAAAATTTTAGATTGAAATACTTAATTGATTTTAAAGTATTTATAATTAATGTTCAATTTATAGACTAATATTAAGACATTAATAAATATAACCCATGACATAATGTATTGAAGACGTATCAAATTATTTATCATTCCTTCAACTTCACCGGATGAGACATCTAGCGCCCACCTGTGATATCACAATCAATAAAGAACTCGCAACTTTTGATCACGTGATGGTGGCCAACCGTGGATCTCAACCATCGGCAATCGTGTTCGTTCAACACAGTCGCCAGCCTTGTTATTAACCATCGAGCACCTTTCTACTGGGATTATAACATCTCTGTTGATTTAAAACACGTGCATCTTATAACTACTTTAGTAACCTGCGACATAATGTATTAAAGACCCATCAAAGTATTTAGCATTCCTTTGGCTTCACCGGATGAGACATGTGGCACTCACCCGTGATATCGCGATCAATTGGTGGGGTCATCGCTGGATGGTGGGGAACGATTGAGATCACACAATGATTGATCTATGGCCATGCGAACTTGTCCCTTTGCAAAATAAAAACATTTATTAGGGGAGAAAAAAGGAAAAGGAAATGTCCTTGTATAGTCCACGATACTAGGCAATTTGATTTTGGGTCTACAGATGACTTATAGTATATGGGACTCCTCATACTCCCAATATGAGGGAGGCACCTAACTCATGCTCCACAATATGAGGTGTACATACCTTACTCCCAATATGAGATAGCCTAGTAGTTGTGCGGGATGCAAAATAAAACATTTATTAGGGGAGAGGGCACACTCAATCGTGATGATAATACCCAATCTTACCACATATTTATACTATATATTGTAAATAAACAGTCCAAATGTAAATAAAGAAAGATATTTATACAATCCAAGAAAATAAGTTAAAATGTATTTAATAAAAAATTATATATAAATTTTTTTTCTTTTTAGATGAATTAAGAGTATGATTTAAAATATTTTAATTCAAATAATATAAATGATAAATTGAAGTGGGAAAACTTGAATATTATTTTAAAATTTTGAGGTTTCATATTTATATGTGTGAGATTGATTTAATATTCCAAAAAATGAATGTTAAAATGTAGAAGTAAAATTATATTTGCATATATTCATAAAATAAGATCTAATAAACGAAAAATATATGCAATTAAAAATAAAGGAAAAATAATTCAACCCAAATTTAGATAAGAGAGATAATTAGATTATATGAGAACTTTAAGGCTAGGGTTAGGGTTTGATTAGGATTAGTGTTCGCTTAGGGTTATGATTAGAGTTATGAATCTACAATTAGGGTTCAATTAGGGGTTATGATTAGGAAGTTATGAATCTACAATTGGGAGTTGATTAATGTTCATAGGGTTTCTTTCTTGGGAGAAGTTTATTGTGAATGGTAAGGAGTGTATTTTTATAAGAATAATATGTCAAAATTAATAATTTTAGATAATACCACATGTGATTTTCATGGTGTTAAATTGTAGATTAAAATTATTAATAGATTTCCTTCCTTCTTTTGCATTGTAGCTACCACCAATATGGCCTTAAAATCCTATTCATATTTTGAGCTTTTCTAAACTATACAACATGACATCCAACAAAAAAATTGTTATGCATTTTTTTCCAAGCACAAATCCTTAGAATTCAATGTGTTACTTAGGTTAATTATTTATTGCAATAAATAAACACACACTAATATATATATTACGAATTTGAGGGAAAATATTAAAATATTTATATATATAGAAAATTTTAAATGCAAGGGATTCAATTACATACCTTTTCTTTTGTTAATGTTGATG
>VDFB02016389.1:0-21220 GCA_007258455.2 Sequoia sempervirens | reverse complement strand
GGGTCATGTTCTTATGATGATGAGAGCATAGGCGACATCGAGGTGCCCTTGAGGTACAAACATCTATGGAAACAATGGGTACCCAAGGAACTTCCTCCAATAAACACTAATTTTTGTGTCAACGAGAGGATATATCACATAGCACCATCGTAATTACATGGTTTGGGCCTATTTTTCATGGATGGAATAAAGGTATGTTACGAAAAATTTACTAAATTGATGGACTATGTTGGACCCTATTACAGTTACAAAGATTGGATGCAACTGGTTTGATATACAGAAAGTATGCGTAGGTATGCACTGACAACAAATTATATACAACTAAAAGATAAGGATCAAAACAAAGGAGTGGCTATGTACATTGATTGAAGGCCAAAAGCATTAGGGGAATATTGTAGGCTTATAAAGACATGACTTGGGTCAACAAATAAGCAAACTCCAATTGTATTACACTGAAGAGATGAGGGAAACCGCGGTATTCAGATAAAAGGAGCAAAACCAATAACCCGCAGGGAAGAGTTGCTAATTGATTATAATTTGGTGAATCGCTTTAGTTACAAACACGCTTTTATTATGGGGTGGCAGGCCATACTATGCACCATTTTACCTAACTCTCCACTAATGACCTTAACATACCATTTTGTATTCTTTATATTTTCGTAAGTCTATTGGTTTCCATTTTGGTAATGTTTTTTTTATATTTAATTTTTGTCACAGTGGGACATTGATTGTATGGAGAAGGCTCTAGCCCAAAGCACATATCGTGATGTATCTTCAGGCGCTTCTACCCGATAGGTTTACTTCATTGTAATTGTAAAAATTAGATATGAGCAAAATGTTTTATTATTATGTTTTTTTATAAGTTTTTTGGGTTAATTTTGATAATTTTTTTAATATTCTTGTTGTAGTTGACTAATCGGGGAAAGGCACCAACAGTAGAGGAGAGCATCCATAGTGAGGTGTAGTGAATATTTTGTGATGATGACATTGCTTATTCAACAAACCCTATCGATACGATAAAGAAGGTCCAAAAAAAATGCAATGAAGAAATGGTTAGGTTGATGTTCGTAGTACCTCAAATAGATGAGATAAAAGAGGGTTAAAATATTTATTGAGAGATTACAAAACTTGCAAGTAAGCTATCATGAGGTCTTTAATTATAACATAAGTTCATTCATGGTTTTATATTTTGTACTCTTTTATGTCATGAACTAAAATATGTGTTGTTTTTACAGGGTTATTTTCCTCCTCATGATGCTCCCCGGCCATGATCGTAACGCGCGCCGCCCGGGAGTATAGGCCGGGCGCGCCCACCCGGATCTTCCTACATCACATCATTTGACCCCATCATCCGCGCCTATATTGTCGCTTCTCAAATTTTGACAACACATGTACCATGCGCACTTATTAATGCACTCCCTTTGGCAAAGGAACATTATCCCGACATAAACGACATACCGGGATGCAAGCCACTATTAGTACCGTGGTGATGTTTTATAGCATTTCCTAGATCTTCCCTCAGATACTATATGGAACATTTTCCGGGTCACACTTTGTGACCAAGGATTTCATTCCCATAAAGATAGAGAGGGTCCCAGGTACTTTAAAATGTTTTAATTATTATTATATATAATCCAATTGAAATTTACTTATTGATCACTCTTTTTAGACTATTGATCCCATGATCATTTTGCAGGAAATGATTTTTTTTATAAACATCTAAGTGATATTACATTGGAGCTCTTTGGGCCCACCATACATACACAGTGCAATGCCCAAAATCAAAATTTAAAAGATGAGCTCATTAACCGTTTAGTTGTGTTTTTCAGTGATAAAACATTCAACCAAACCAAGGTCCTTCAGAAAGCTGGTACCTATGTAAAGTATGTGAGGGACCAATATAGGTCACATTTAGAGAAGAAAAAAAAGTACGAGCATCCCCACATGATTCTAGAGAGGGAGTGGAAGGACCTGGTGTCATATGGAAAGGAGAAGGCTGAAAAGAAAAAAGGAAAGACACCACCAGGCCAAGGAAGGTATGTGATACTATCAACAATGTAATTGTATACTAATTACTCTTTCTTTTTACATAATCTAACGTATTTCAAACTTTTCATAGGCTTCCCGACACATCGAAGGAAACAAAGGAAAGACTAGAAAAATATGGGCAACACAAACTTGGCTCTGGTGGTTATATGAAATTAGCTACATGAATTGTAAGTATTAATAAATGAAATATAGCATCCAAATAATAAATTGAAAAAAAATTTGGTTTTATCACACCGTAAAAGAAAAATTCATGATCTTATGCAAAAATGTAGGGCTCTGAATTCAACAGAGTTCCCACAAAATATGACCTAAAGATTGCCTTCCAGCAAGGCTATGGAGCTGTGGTTGAACATCTAAGAGTCTTGACTAGGAAAACACAACCTTCCACTACATCCAACATACAGGTAAATAAAATCAATAAAGTTTATTTAAAATTGAATACTTGTACAATATATTCAATATTAATTTTCACTATAAAGTAATTACATACCTATTTTAAAAAAAAATTCAAGTAATGATAATACTACACATGACATTGGAATGCAGCCTGGTGAGGGTGGAGCACAACCTGCAAATGAAGGTCATGGTGTGCATCCCAGTACTTTAGAGCATGTAGAGCGTGATCAACATGTTGAGCATGATCAAGCTAGAGAAGATTAGGAATATGATGTGGCCCCATCAGGTAAAGAGGACCACTCTAAAGTTCTTTTAAAAATATTTAATTGCATTTGGTGTATTAATTAATGTAACCTTTCGTGTTTCAACTTTAGAGCATGTAGAGCGTCATCAACATGTTCAACATGATCAGGCTAGAGAAGATTGGGAACATGATGTGGCCCCATTAGGTAAAGAGGACCACTCTCATGTTCTCTTAAACATATTTAATTTCAATTGATGTATTAATTAATGTAACCTTTCATATTTCAATTGCAGATTAGGATTTAGAGGGTGTTCAACATGTTGAGCATGAGTCTATAACAAAAGTTCATGAATATGATGTGGACCCATCAGGTAAAGAGAACAACTCTAATGTTCTTTTAATTAATGAAATACTTGTAACAATAATAATAAAACATATCAGTTTAACATTTCTTTCTTATTGTAGCAGACCCCCCTTGAGGCGACATCCACGTCATGAGCAAACGACTAGGCGTACATTAAAATCATGAGCAAATGGCAAAACAACTAAAGGGGGGAGATATATTGATTTAGAAAATGATACTCCACCTCAACTTTATGTATCTTTAAAAAAGAAACAAAAAAAAGTGATTGTAATCATATCATCACAACCATATTTTTGATAATATGTAAAAACTAAAAGAATGAATATTACATATTAATGAATGAATGTGAATATGTTAATTAATGAATTTTATATGTTAATGAATGAATGTTATATGTTATTAATGGATGAATGGATGAATGTTATATGTTATTAATGGATGAATGAATGAATGTTATATGTTATTAATGGATGAATGAATGATTAATGTTATATGATTGGGTATGGGGAATTGAGAGTGATGTGAGGGGGCGGGAGGGGCCAAATGAGCTTCCACCATCACGTGGTTGGCCCTGTTAAGTAGAGAATATTAAACTATTCTCGAAACAAAGAGAAGCTCAATAAGGTAATGCAATTTTCAATATAAGAAATGCATCATTTGAAGCATCAAACCAATATGCAAAGATGAAAGAAAGTGCTAACTTTTCACTATGGTGGCAGAAAAATGATTCTTTATACCCTGAATCCATGCTCTGCATCATAATTTGAAGTTGTTTCCATTCCAATGTTCTGAGTTTAGTTTGTTTGTATGGCTTTGTATGAATACCACATTGTGTTGTGTGTGGATTTGGTTTCAAAGCTCTGTTTCTTTGTTTTTAGTGGTGACATAACTCTAAAATTTGACTTTTGTGCATAACAGGTTAGTGGAAAAATTGACAGCTCTGAAGGGTTTAGAGGCTCGATTGAGATAGATACATGGATATTTGGATCTTGTTGTTGATGGGAGGCTTCGACTTAACCATGAAATTTTGTACCATATGCAAGTATGCAAAAGTTTCTCTATTTACATTCATTCTTGATCATAAATTTTGTAAATGATATTAATGCTTCAAACTTAAGATTTGTTTCATTGTTATAACGATCAAAATGTTATACTTTGCTATACATTCAAGCATTCTCTTGCTCCCTACCCTTTGCTCTCTCTCCCCTCCTTTTAAGAATTTTCTTTGTCATAAAATATTCACATTTCTATCTCATTTACACAAATTTATCTGATGCGCTAGGAGTGAATAAAGATATGTAAAAGATGATGGATTATGTCTAAACAACAGCTTTCCATCTTATAGCTAATTAAATCCTTAATATTTGAATAGTTTAGAGCTCGAATAATGCTTGTATATGCATTTGTAGCAATAAGGGAGCCTATGTGAACATTGAAACTTAAAAAATCACTTTGGTATTTTTCTTTAGGCAGTGAAATGATATTTTGATTAATACAAACCTACACACACATTGATATTTTTTGGCATTGCATTGAAGAATATTTTTTCTCTTATACCTACCCTTGGCTAGACATGGAGGTATATAATATTGGTTTTTGGGTTTATTCTACAAGTAGTTAATTTCACAGAGGAAGATTAAAATCTTCTTAATGCCCTGTGTTAGGTGTGAAAGCATATGAATCACTTGCTGAAGGCACCATTTTGTATTCATCCAAAAACTGGTTTGTTCTTTTTTATATATTTTCGTTTCTTGCATGTGTTTTTTTAGGCTCTAGAGATGTAGCTCGACTCTTTCCTTTGCACTTTTCATCTATTTTGATGATTACAGTAGATTGTCCTCATAATTTTTCATGTAGATCTGTTTGTAAGTTTATTTTCTACCAATCAATTTTCAAACCACTCACATATTAAGGACCATTTCACCAACTTGTAGTCATCCATTACTTCATATGTTGCAGGTTGTGTCTGTGTGCCAATAAATTATGATGATTGTGAGAACTTTAATCCTACAAGTGTACCCAATCTTTCTCAAGTAAAAGTCTTACCTTATTTTATAGTATTTTAAATGGTTAATTGAAGGTGCTTCTTTAGATCTGAGATAGTTGAACCTTGGATTAAAATATGGTATTAGATGGGAAGTATAATGATAAAACTGAGGTCCATTGAACACAAATTATGAACATAATTTACTGGACTATGAATAGTGTTACAATTATAAATATTTCTCCTTTACCTACCTCTGCATTAATGAAAAAGATAGATCCCTATAAATCTAACCATGAAAGTGTTGAAATCTGTAGTATCTATAGGACTCGGGACACTATCAAACATATTCTTTTTGAATGTTTTTATGCTCAGGAAATTTTGAACTTATTCTGCCATAAGCTGAAGATCTAGAATAGCAATGGTAAAATTAATTGGCATGATATTCTATTTTATAATTTCAAGCTCAAGTTTGATTGTAAGCTATTAATTAGTAGAAGGAAAGTCCCGACGACCCCCAAAGTCACAGCGATAAGTTATCATTGGTGAGAATCATAGCGATACACTTAAGACTGAAGGAATAATTCTTGGGGAGACTCAGAACATCGGTATGACTGCATGACACCATAGTGACATATGATCTATTGGCTATCGGTGAGACTCAGAACATCAATGAGACTGTGTGATACCAAAGCGATATGCAATATTGACTATCAAAGAGACTCAAGGCATCGACAAAACTACATGACGTCTTAGCAGGTGTCTAATAAACATGGAAAATGATGAATACTTTTTAAAAAAAAATTGCATTTTTGTCAAATTTTCGATGAACACAATTGACGAATCACCGAAAAAGGTCCGACGAAGTTGCTATAGCTACAACAAAGGCTTCGTCATAACTCCTTGTCCATTTCATTGTAATTGTGACAAAGTCCATTGATGAATCATAGAAAAGGTCCGACGAAGGCTTTGTCGTAACTCCTTGCCCTTTTGATCACAATTTTGATGAACATCACAGAAAAACCACATAAAAGGTCCGACAAAGCTGCTTAGCTGTGATGAATGCTTTGTCGTAAATACTTGCCCATTTCGTCGAACTTGCAATGAACTTCTGGTGTTCTTTCGATGCCCATTTCGTCGCTATTCTGACAAACATCCGAGCCATTTTATGATGCCGACGATCGACAAATCTACGCCATTATTTCGACGTTTAATTCGTTGTCGTACTTGCAACAAAAAAATAGCGACAAAAATGTTTTCTTCATTTCATCGCTCCTCCGACAAAGATTTGTCAAACCACCGACGAACATCTGTCAGAAAATGGTGTCAAATTCAGTAGTGAGGTAAAGCTCCTATTTCCAATTTTTCCTTTGATAGTTGTGCTTCTACACCTAAAGTTAATGAATTCTTTGATGATAAGAAAAGGAATGAACTTTTTCACATAAGGGTTATTGCTAAGAATGTGAAACTTGATGCACTCATTGATAGTGGTTCTCAAGTTAACTTAACTTATGAAGATGTTACATAAGAAACTTGGGATTGAAAACTACATTGCATAAGAAACCTTATCCACTAGCCTGGATTTGCGAGAATGATAAAATGCAAGTAACAAGACAATGCACTTTGAGATTAAAAATCACTAGTAAGTTTGTGGATGAAGTACAATTTGATGTGGTTCCACTGAATATCTATGGGATAGTGCTGGGTAGCCCTTATTTATATGATTGAAAATTTATTTTCTACAGGGAAAACAATCATTATCATTTGTTTAAAGAAGGCATTCAGTATATTGTACATTCTCATAGGATTAAGATTGATCGTTCTTTTGCAAACACAGGGAAATTAAAGAGGGTAATTAATGCAAGTAAAGATTTGACTCTTATGTCTGTTAGTTCAGGTGGTTCTAGATATGAACTTGAAGTAGCTAATTAGGGTCAAAGGTCATAGGATGCACCAACAATACAACATGAGGGAATGGTGAATGAAAGCATTGATGGTCTCTTGGGTAAAAATGTTTATGTTGTGAAAGATCAATATGTTGTTGATTTATTCTCTTTCATATCTGCATTATTGTTCAGCTTGATGCTAGTCAATGTTTGTTGGTTAGTGGCTACGACAGTTGATGTAGATGCTTATGGAAGTGATAGAATGATGTTTATGTTCAACAATGTTGTTGCAGTCTTCATTGTGATTGTAAGCCAAGATTTCATATGTACAGATGATATAGGACAAGTGGGGAGGAAAATTCCTCGCTAAATGTCTGAATAAATGCCACTTTTTCAAGTCCAAAAGCTCTCCAGTGGAGAGGCCTGATCCAGAGGATTTTTGTCAAATTTTGAAGTTCCTCATTTTTCTCCAAAAACATCTTTATCAGAAAGTATTTGGAATTATAACTCCAACACAACTCGAATGAATTCAATTGGAGCTACAGTGCTCGAGATACACTTGGTCAAACCTTCAGTCAACTGAAAGACCTAGGTTAGAAAAATGTAAAAAATAAAGTTGTCAAAAGTGGTCAAGACTAGTGTCAATGCGAAGAGCTCATCACAAGCTTTCCGACGATGTTCATTTCATCAAAATTGGAGTTCGTTTGCTCGAGTTACGAGCAGTCAAAGTTGACCAATCATGTGTGGACACATGGCAATCTAGTCAATGCCACATCATCAGTCTAGTCAACAGACACATCACTTTGAAGTCTTTGACCGACGAATGAAATTTTGATATGGCATCATCTCACCCCTCCACGTGGTAGGACATTATTGGCAAAAGGTGGCATATTATTTTTATTAAAAAAAATATAATAATAAAAAATAATAAAATATATAAAACAAATAAAAAATAAAAAAAAAATTCCACATTCTTTTAAACAACGTGGGCCCTCCTATATTAAAGGATCTCCACCTATCTTAAAGCCCATATTAAAGCCACCCCATATTAAAGCCATGAGTTTTGTTTTAAAAACTTTATATGCTAGTTTTAAAAGCCTATTTTCAAGGAATCTCTATTTTAAGGGATTTTAAACCCTTTTTTTATTATTATTACCCCTATTCAAAAGAAATAAAATCCTATAAGATAGCAATGGGATTATTTTCAAGGGGATAAAATTTAAAAGATCTCCTTAAAAATATATACTAATCTCATAAGAGTTATCAAAACAAAATTATAGGGATTATTATTTTCCTTTGTAAGCCCAAAATTATAAGGGTCCTTCGTTATTTATCTTGAAGAGATTTTATTATGTAACGGTGGGATTTCTTTTGGATTTACATGTAAATTTGGGGAGATTGTAAATCAAGTTGTTTTACACCGAATTGGGTAAAATTGGTGTATAAAAAGGGGTAAATGGGTGAGAGTTTGGGAGTGGTTTAGCTAATTATTTTTATAAGGAATTTTGGAGGTGATTTTTGTAAGTGGAGAGTTAGGATTTTTCTTTCTTGGAGAAATCTTATTGTAACTTTGTGCTTTTGGAGAAGCTTGTTCCCACGCACTTTGGAAGTGCATTTTTAGATTTCTTTGTAATCCAAGGGGAGGCTATGCCAAAGATTGTAATCGAGTTTCTGGAGGAATAATTGGTTCGGTGTACTCTTTGGAGAGGGATCCGAAGACGTAGCCATTGTTTTTGGTGAACTCCATTATCAAACCTCTATTTTCACTTTCTCTCTTCTCTCTCATTCTGGTTTTATCACCTTGATTTTAAGCATAATTTCAATAATGTACATTTAATTATGAGTTTTTATTAAGTGGTGTAATCACTAAGCATTCAAATGCAATTAGTCTAGATCCTAAATCAGATCAAGTTTTGCAGGGTGATAGGTTGAGGGACAAGAACACGGTTTAAGTAGGATTGTTTAGCTGGATCGAATGGGAAGCTAGTTAGAATCTAGGTGCACACAAAAAAATGGCATGATGAATAGCATTTGATTGATTTGCATATATAAGAAAGAAATTTTTTCTGATTTGAACTATTTTAGTCACTTGCAAATGAATGGTTAGTAGATTTAATTGTCTATTTAAACCTTGTGAATTGATGGAACTAAAATGAGCATTGTAAAGAAAATTCCTTTCTTTAGTGTAGAAATATATATATATATATAAATAATCTCAAAATGAAAATTGGAGTTCCTTACTTAAAAATGATAGTGTATGGAACCTCTAAGTCATTCCAAATAAGCAACTTGTATATGAATGTTTTATTTAATGTATATACATATATATATATACATATATGTGTATGTTATTCGAACACACACGCACACACATATATATAATTTGAATGCATGATAAGATGTGAATGAAATCATTTAAATGCATACAGATACACACATGTAAGCATATATATATATATATATATACATACATATACATACATATTCATATTTGAATTTGAATTGAAAATTAAAGTTGATAGCCAATGCTTTAAGCAGTGGACTATGGAAAAATCAATGGAGATTACAAGGTAATCTCACGATGGCCATGGCTTGCCCAATAATAAATGCATTGTTCAAATTTAGAGGGCAACTATGGCAAGAAACAACCACAATATTAGCACCTAGCCGCATGCAAAAGTGGGGGTTTGTTACCCCTTTTTGGAAGGAAGGTGGTGGAAAAAGTAGGAGATCGATAAGGAAGGATATTGACAAGCACCCAAAAAGAAAAAAAGATAACCAAGTTGTAGGAAAAATCTAAGGAAATACTCAATTAGATAGGCTCATCCATTGAGGTAATTCAATTCTTGAATTAGTGTTGATATTGTTATCATATCTCTTTATTGTTTATGTTTATCACTACACATGATGGTAGAACTAATAGTATAGAGGCATGCGATGTATTCAACTATGTGTTTTAGCTTGAGCAAAATGAATAGTTTTGGTGATCACCGTCAGGGGATTTGCATGGCGTATGACTTGCTCATTTCAGTCTTATTTTGAATGGAGCCATTCAGTTACCAATGCTAGTCTGAGGCATTGAAATCCTTGAAGCGACTGCTAAAAGGTTCGCTCAATAGAGAAATCCATATCTTGGCTATCGGGTATCATAATCCAATTTAATGTGTTACATTTGGTGTTACCTGTGTAAGGGTTCACCTACCAAGCCTATGTAAAGAGAAAATATACCTTTGTGTCACCTTCAATATGTGCCAATAGAATATCTTTAAAAGAAAATGCTTCCCATTATCAGCCTAGCCAATAATGGTGAAGTGGTAAAATGTTTTATTATGCGAGTCCGTCTTGATTTGAAGAATCAATGGGATGTAAATGAAGGGTTTCTTTGTAAACTCATAAAGCTTGATCCTCATTATCAATAGTGTAATTTTATTATTTTAGAAGTAGATTTGAGTCTGTGAGAAGTATAGAGAAGCATGTATAAAGCTATAAGTCAGAGTACCCATAGTGGTAATCTTAAAAGAAACTTGGGGTTAAGATAGGAAGTATCCGACCATAGAAATGGGTCAAAATCTAGAATAACCCTGATCTATTTGATGTAGCCTATGTAGGAAAAAGTAATAAAAATATTGAAACCTCTTTTTTTTCTTAACTGAGAAATTTTCTTATGAAACTTCCCGAAAAGCATGTCGAACTTGGTTTCCTTATAATATTTAAGTTGCTCATAGTGATTCCAGTGATGAAAGAGTTCAAGATATAGATTAAATACATTTTGTTTTAAGGTTGAAACTATATTTTCTAAATTGTTTAATTTTTGTTCTTGATGGGAAACCCATTTAGTAATATATGGTGAACAATTACTTGAAACAACATAAGAGCAACAAAATGAGAAAACCAAATTAATTAACATTAGATATATTCTTTTAGATTTAAACATAAAAGTAATGAATTAAACATAAGTTATTCCTTAGCAAATGACTCTATTTAATTGAAATTGTATTTATAGCTGGAACAACTGATTTTATGACTATTTAGTATGCAAACAACTTATTTTATGATTGTATAGTATTCAAACAACTTACCTTATCACTATTTAGTAGGAAATAGTATATGTTTTGTTAAAACAATGAATGTTCACGTGTAAACTTGTTTTATGACTGTTTAGTATGTAAACAACTTACTTTATGACTGTTCAATATGAAATAGTATCTATTTTTTTAAAATGAAAAATGATCTTATGGAAACAACAAAGTTAGAATTTAACAATGTGTGAGAAACTATTAGTATAGATTTGCTTAGAACATTTATTTTGAACGATACTTAGAATACTATATAAAGATTGCAATCTGAAAAATGATTATTTTAAAATATATGCACAAATTTTAACGTTAGTAGGCATGTATATGTGTATGCACATACACATACTTGTGACATACCTTCTTTTTCTTTTTCTAGTACATTTTTAAAAGGAAAATGCTTAAGATGTTAAGTAGAAACTAGTCTAAGAATGATATGATTGATAATTGAAATACTCTGTGAAGCATAGAATCTATTTTTTTTTAGGGTTTAAATTTGTATTTTGTTTTCTTCCTTTGAAGATATTGTGGTGGTATAATTTGAATACTTGAATATAATAGTGATACCCTAGATGACTAGAGCACCTATGGATAGTTGTTGCTAGAAGGTAGATAGTTGTTATATTAGAAAGTTACCTTCCAAGACAGGTGTTGAAATGGGTTCAGAGAGTATAGGTTTGTTTTACCAGAACCTATCATTTTCTATTGTTGCAACACACTTATTATGTTTGTCCAAGCAATATGGTTCATTATGTATGTATGAATGAACTTTGTGATTTCACTCTCTACTATTCCTAGCATAGATCTTGCACTTTCTTTTCTAAATTATAGATAGAAATTGCATGTTGATGTATGGGCACACACTAGATTCCACCTTGCAAGTTGTTCTCTTTCTAAAATTTATGTACAGGGTGTTGGCCTCCTCTAATGGTTTAATAACTAAGCCTTTAGGGTTGTGACTTAGAGATTGAACATCTCCACTAAGTAGCTATCCCACTCATCATGAAGGTGCATTTCACTTTTCAACCCATGGACGTAAACTTTAAATGGGTCAGCATTGTATGTGCACTAGGATTTATTGCAATCATCCATAAACTGGGAAAGAAATAATGTTGGAATTAAATTAACTTAAATACTAAACATCAATCAACATCTACACCAAGAATTAACAATTGAACTGGAAATGAAGAATAGAAATGAAAATCTCAACAAATAGACATGAACTACTCTACCTTCCTTGGTTGTAGGAACAATCATAGGATGGAATTTTAGTGACTGTAGGAATAGAAAATTGCTAAAATTGAAACTAACTACTGAACAAAAAACAAATTTTAAACTAATAGATGGAATTCTCACCAAGTGGGCCCCCTTAGGTGAGTCTCCCTTACACTAACTCAAATGCAGTAACTCAAAATTTCATATTATTCTTGAAAGCATAAGTACAACATCTCAACAATAGAACTATAAAATTGGAAAATGCAAGTACAACTCACAATATCCAACCTTATTAAAAGGAGCATCTGATCATTATTTATAGGGAGAAAACTACTAACTATCCCTAGCTACCTAGGCATTCGACTCCATTGAAATAGGAGGATGCCACTTATTGAAAGAATAGAAAAAGATGGAGGGAGTTATGCGTGCACAAAATTGGTCAAAGCAGACTCGCTTCAATGGGAATCTAGCACAACAAACTCCCTACATTTGCTCAACAACAAATATGATCATTAAAAAAGTGGTTAGATTCTTTTATTTGAATTAGGAATTTCCCTCCATGAGGTTTTTCCCGCTTTGACTTCTTAATGACCAGCTTCATTACTTCTTGGTAACTAACCAACTAGCAGGAATCTCTCCCATGTAGCAAGCTTTGTTGACATCAATATTTTAGTGGAAACCTGCAAAATAGAATTAGCACACACAAACAAATATATATATCTATAATTACCTCAGTAGCATTCATTCAACCACTAGTAAATTCAACATAGATAATTTACATAGCATGATAATATCATTGAAGTCACAAAGATAAAGATTATGTCCAAAGTCTATGGCTTTAAGTAAAATATCAACAACTAGGTGTTAAAGTCTAGGATAGCAATAACAATAATATAATGAATCCTATCAAAATTTAGCCATTAATTGAGCTCATCATTCCCCCCCCCCAACTTAACATTTTTTTGGTCCTCTAGCAGAAGGAGTACTAAAATTTTTCCTAGTTAATTCCGTAAAGTTAGCTTCTGCCAGTTGTCCCACATCAGAATCTATAGTGGCTGAATTAGGATCCCAATAGAAAACTTGTTTTCTCTCCAGTCTGTTCCATCTTGTCCTTTTTGTAGCTATGTCATACTAGTAGAACTTGTAATCTAGAACATGCCACAATAATGTAGGTGGCGGAAATGTCAAGGGAAGCCAAAAATGTTGCTTCCTTCTACCAATCTGTATGTACCTATCAACCCTTTTGCATGTTGTAGCATAGTTATGTAAGAGTGGGGTTCAACTTGTTTCAATTCTTCTAGAAAACTATTCCACCTTTGTGCTAAATATCCCATTACTAATTTTCCTATGGTTTTAGCTACCTTCTCATATTATTTGTAGGTTTCTTCTCTAATGGGCATAATCTTAGCTTTGTAGCTGGGGCGGTAAAGAATTTTGTGCCATGTCATGAAAATTTCTCTAGGGTTACTAGATTCAACCCTGATAAGCAAGGGAGTATGAAGTTCCCTTTCCCTATAAGTTATATACTATTGTCCCCAACTAATCTCATTTTGAATCTATGACATAAATTCCCTTAAATGAAGATCCCCAATATACAAGGGATTCCAATCATGGTCATCAAACAAAACATAATTGTGTAGGTATAATTCACATAAAAAAATTTAACATTAGGAGGAGCAAGCTGATAAGCTTGGAAAAATTAATGTGGAGTGTCAAAAGTAGGACTCAAACCTAAAATTATCCTTGATAGCTTGAAAGAAATATTTTTCTCCTTCAAGTGCAGGGCATACACTCTAGGAGGAGTTCTACATGCTAGTATTTTGGGTATTAAATCTACCATATTATCTACCCTTTCCTTCAAAGCAACAATTTCAGCATTCTTCTCTTCAATCTCTTCATCTTTCTTTTTAATCACATTTTACGGCTTATGCTTTTCCTTTTTCCATTCTTCTTCCCTTCTTTGCATCTCACTCCACAATTTCAGAGCTATGTCATTCCATGAAAAATTAGGAGGTTTATGTATTCCTACCAAAGTCTTCTTTGGAACTGACTCTTGTTGTTCATACAACACCAGTTGTAGTGATTCAGATTGTTCATTTTGCTCTAGTTGTAGAAACTTTGGAATCTCATCTTGTTCTTGCTGCAGGGTTTCTTGGCTTTGATCTTGTTGCTAGTTCTCAACTTGTTATGTGATGGTAGCAAGCTCTTCCAATCTAATATTTTCCTAATACTCAAAAATATCCTCTTCCTCAACATTCACCTACCCCATTGGGGCTTCTCTTTGGAGGTGTACCAGTGGCTGGCTCAGCTGGTTTTGGTCTCTTAGGAGGGTTTTTGTTTTTTCCTTTAGTTGCAGGAGGAATAGTGTTGCCAACCTTTCATTTTCTATGACTTGTTGGTTTTTTTGCCACTTGCTTATTGGCCTTTCCCTTTCTCATTTTTTCTTCTTTCCTCTATGCATCTTCTCTCCTAAGGGAAAACCTAGTTCAAATTGGGGTTTTGGCAGGGACATTATCATCAGAATCCGAGGATGAACTTTCCTCTCCTAAATGTTCTAACTTAGAAGACCCAATTTCAACAACTTGTTCAGTTGCATGAGGGTTTGAACTAGGGTTTGCACTAGAGGTTGATGCTCCAAGAGTAATTTCAATAGCCCTCACTTCCCTCCTAACCCTACAAGGTTGAGGCTAACCTCTAACATGTTCTGGTCTAAATTGATCAATGTTTAAAAACTCCTCCGATGTCATATTAGATACTTCATGCAGATATTTTTCCACTAATAATTTGATTAAACAATGGTGAGAGATAAAATTATCCCTACCTTTATGTGTTTTATTTTCCATGATGGAAAGGAGATGATATAGCACATTAGGCACATTCATTCTTCATCCATGCCTCATATGGTTTAGGAGCTTGAAGTGTATAGAATGGAGGCATGATTGATGAACCTCACAAGTGATGTACTTAACAATGTGGATTGCTACTTGTCTCCATGGCTTTGTGAGAGAAGTCCTTTTTTTACCCTGTTTATCCACCACCAACAAAGCATCATTGGGTTCAGTAAATTCAGCCCTGGCTAACCTTGCATCTTTTGTAACAGGGTATGGCTCACAATCAGTAGGTAAGCCTGTTACCTTTGCAATTATTTTCTAAGTAACAATCACCTCCAATTTTTTTACCATTTCCTTCCCCTTGGAGAATGCCTATTGAAATTCCTGTGCGATGTCTTCATCATAACTGTCGAGCTTCAAGAAATAATACAGCCACCCACAATTTCTCAATTCTTCCAAAGAAGGCGCATCTTGCATTGCCACGTTATGAACCATGGGTTCACTCTAAATTAGTTGTCCTCCCATTTTTTAGCTACAAATAGTCTGTTAAATTTCCTTTTATGCAATCTCTTTCTAAAAAATCCAACTTCTTCTTCCTATAGTTCTCTTCTCTATCATACTGAATGACAATGTCATGTAGTTTTCTAAATTACTTTCATTGGGTAGCATTTTAAATTATGACTAGGAAATAAAGGTTCATTAATGAGGGGTATTATCAAAATAAATGGGAAGTTCGGTGACATCTCACACATGCAAACCATCACATAAATTTATCATTCAAATTAGCTTAGTTTAAATTTGTTGATATGGATGACACATGGACTTGAGAGTTGACACTTCCCCCCAACCTAATTTACAATATGTGTCTGCACATGCTAGTTGATAATTATGATTGGATAGGGTAGGATACAATTTCATGCTATGTGAAATATCTACATTTAATTATAGTAATTAAAGAAATGCACTAAAGATAATAAAGATATAACAAATTGTTTTACACATACTTAAATCTTGGAGTATCTTTGAAAAAAATGTGGAGAACATACTGATTACCTTTAAAGAGTATGGTTGAGAAATTAATACATTTGTGATGAAATGGAATGAAGTGATGGCAAAGTGGAGTGATGGTGGAGTTATGGAAGAGAGAGAAGATGGATATGGATGGGTGGATGGGTGGATGGGTGGATTAATGAAGAAGTGGACTCCCACAAAAGTGGAAGTATTTATTATGAAGTGGTTGCATGTGTACTTGGATTAGTTAGAAGGAGGGACACTAGGTCTGCTTCCTTTGGCTATAGGAAGTTTGAGGGTTGGATGTTGGTTAAATTATTACATGAACTCTTCCTTGGACACTAGCTTGTGATATAGCCTTAGATGATGACCGTTGACCAGAATTTTAAACTTGACAAGGTCAATGGTGGTGAGTTGTATAGATCCGTTGGGAAAGACTTCTACAACTTCATATGGTCCCAACCATCTAGTCTACAATTTACCTACATTGTCTTGATACCTGGAGTCATAAAGGAGTGCCCAGTCACCTGACCAAAACTTCTTGTCCCTTATGTAGTTTTAATGCCATTTTATCATTTGATTTTGCACTACCTCAGTATGATGTAGGGTTGTCTTTCTCATCTCATCCAAATTATTCAGTTGCATGATTTTTTCTTTTTGTGCCTCAAGATATCCATCCCTAAGTCTAGTGTCATCCTAAGAGTCTTATGCTCAAATTCAATGGGCATCATGGTTGTCTTCCCATATAGTAACTCAAAGGGAGTGAAACCTGTGGTTGTTTTCCAGGTGGTCCTATAGGCCCAAATAGCTTCTGGCAGCCTATATACCTAGTGTCTGCTATGAATAGCCACTATTTTTGTTAGAATTTCCTTAATTTCCCTATTGGTCATCTCAGATTAGCCATTGGCCTGAGGGTGATAAGAAGTATACCTCCTATGCCTTACATTATATTCATTAACTAGTGTTGTGACAAGTTTTGATGTAAATTGAGCCCCTTGATTAGTCACTATCTCCCTTGGAACCCCATAACAAGTGAAAATTTCCTCATAAGGAAATTATGCAACCTTATTATCTCTTGCATGCATCATTGCTTTAACTTCAACCCACTTGGTCACATAGTCAGTGCAAACCATCATGTACGATTTATCATTTGATGGAGGATCAATGGGTTCTACAAAATCCATTCCCCATTTATCAAATGGAGCAACTACTACCTGTGGGTAAAGTGGCATCTCATCAGATTTGGTTGGTTGTCCCATCCTTTGGCATCTATCACACTTCCTTGTATACCTATCTACATCCTTATGAAGTGTGGGCCAGTAGTATCATGTGTTAAGAATATTCATTACTATCCTTTTGACTACAAAATTACCTCCATAAGGTTCATTGTGACATGCATGCAATATATCATATGTCTCATCTTCCCTTACACATCTCCTCATGACATGGTCTAATCTAGTGTAGAACAAATACCCTGCAATCCATGAAAAAGGAAATGTTTTCTCAATGAGTACCCTTCTCTCTTTTGGAGAGAAATGAGGAGGAACTCTCCTTGTAACCAGGTAATTGGCTATGTCAGCATATCAAGGAGTGTGCACAGTTGTGGAAAAAAAATGCTCATCTAGGAAAGAGTTATCAATGACTTGATTATCTTCTAATGTAGTTAGTCTAGAAAGAAAATCTGCTACAACATTTGCTTTTCCTGGTTTATCAACAATGGTGATGTCAATCTCCTGCATCAATAACAACCATCTTACTAGCCTACCTAAAATGAGGAGCTTATTCATGAGGTATCTTATTGTTGCATGGTCTATATGAATAAAAATATGATACCTTGTTATGTAGTGTCTGAATTTGTTAAGGGCATAAATGATTGCTAACATTTCTTTTTTTGTCACTGTGTAATTGAATTCAGCCCCTTGTAGGTTTTTGCTAACAAAATAGATGGAATTATCTATGGTTCCTTCTTTCTATCCCAATACTACTCCTATAGCATAGTTTGATGCATCTGTATGAATGTGAAAAGGAAGCTCCCAATTAGGACCTTTGAGTACATGAGCAAGGGTTAAGGATACTTTTAGATTAGAGAATTCCTTATCACAGTCCTCTATCCACTGGAATTCAACATCTTTAGTGAGAATAT
Source organism: Sequoia sempervirens (assembly GCA_007258455.2). Classification (NCBI taxonomy): domain Eukaryota; kingdom Viridiplantae; phylum Streptophyta; class Pinopsida; order Cupressales; family Cupressaceae; genus Sequoia; species Sequoia sempervirens. The sequence goes on along the minus strand of VDFB02016389.1, from coordinate 3,024 downwards.
TGTACAATGGTGCTTCCATTTTGTTGAAATTTTTGATGAAATTCCTATAGTACCCTACATGACCCAAGAAAATTCTAACATCTTTTTGCTTTGCATGAATAGGCAGATTAGTGATCACTTAAATTTTGGTTGGGTCTACTTGAATTCCCTTTTTAGAGATGTAGCACCCAAGGACTACTCCTTCTTGCATCATCATGAAACACTTCCCATTGTTCAATGATAGATTATGGTCTTCACATCTCTGTAAGACCTTCCTCAAATTCTCTAGAGCTTCTACAAAATCAACACCATAGGTAGTAAAATCATCCATATAAATCTCCATGTAGTCATGTAAGATGTCTGAAAATATACTAATGACTACCCTTTGAAAAGTTGCAGGTGCACTACACAAACCAAATGGAAGCACAGAGTAGGCATAATTCCCCCATGGATAGATAAAGGTGGTCTTCTCTTGATCCTCAGGTGCAATTTGTATCTAGTTATAGCCACTCAATCCATCTAGAAAATAAAAATATTGCTTTCCTACAAGGGAATCTAACACTTGATCTCTAAAAGGAAGGGGGCATTGTTCCTTTTTTGGTGGTAGCATTTAGTTCCCTATAGTCAACACAAACTCTCCACTTTCCTCCATTTTTGGGTACAATCACCAATGGAGACATCCACTGACAGTTTGAGATGGGGTAGATAAATCTTGCATCTAATAATTTCTAAAGTTCCCCTTTTACAATTTCCCTCAATGCAGGATTGATTCTTCTTTATGGTTTCCTTACTGGTGTGCAATCATCTCTGATATATATCCTATGGGTACAAAGCTTGGGTTCCAATCCCTTCATGTCATGGTAGTCCCATGCAAATGCATGTTGGTGGGTTTTCAACAGATTTGTAAAAGACAACTGCTGCTCTTCACTCAACTTGCTATTAATGTTTAGATGTTTTCCTTCTGACACTTGCACTTGTGTGGTTAACTCTATCATAGCTACATCACTAATACCTGGTATTTTTAATTCATGTGGAAGCAATCTGTGGAGCATATTAGTTGTAGGAATTTTTGTTGCAAGAAGAGTAGGAAAAAGTGTCTTCACTAAGTAGGAAGAACCAGATTCATGAGTAGATGACTCTTCATGCACCTCACAACAATTCTAAATTATGTGGGGAAACACTTCATCTTCCTCTTGGAGTTGTATGAAATATTTTCTGCCTAACATCATAAGTTGTGCCACTAAATTGACTTCTTCAACCTCTTCTCCAACATGTGGCCATATGGGGTTATCCATGTCATTAGATGGTTGAGTAGGAGGGTAGAGAAGAAGCTTTTTGGTTCTCTTCCCATTGGAAATAGTCATGTCTCCTGACTAACATCCAATGTAGGCATCTGTTATGACCAACCATGGCCTTCCAAGGATAATGGGATACCCACCTAGTGTAGCTTTAGGAGAAAGAATCATAAAATCTATTGGGTACTCCCAAGAATCTAAAGTTACCACAAGGTCCTCTACTATGCCTTTAGGTTTAACAGTGGAACTGTTAGCAAGCTGCATGACAGTAGGAGTAGGTCTCATATTTGCAACATTTAGTTGCTACAAGATATCCTTAATCATCACATTTATTGTTTCCCCCAAGTCAATCAAAGCATTCCTTATTTGGATTTCATTTATGACAACTCCTACCACATGACTACCTGGGCTAGTGTACTTAGGAACTATGACTTTCCCAAGCATAATTTCTGCTAACTGTCCTACCACATGAACCATGGTTGGGTCTTTCTTTTTCCTCCCTAAATTTTTGAGGCATGCCTCTTTGATTTCTTTGTCATATATAGGGACATCTTTTATGGCTTGAAAAAAAGGTATCTTGACACATATGTGTTTCAATTGATCCAAAATATCAAAGGTTGGTTCCTCCTTTTCTTCCTTCTATTTAGCAACCAATAACCTTTGAGGAAATGGTGGATCTTGGGTAGTCTATTGAGTTGGAACTAGTTCAGGATTTTTAGGAACACTAGGATGAATGGGGCATTCAGAGACTCCTCTTCTTCCATAGGAAGCTCGGTAATAATAGGAGTTGAAGGAGCTAGAAAAGTAGTTCTTGAGCACAGGTGTATGTCACTCACACTCATAGTATATGCAAGAAGTTGATTAGGATCTGTAGAGTATATTGGTTGTTGTTGTTGTGTTTGTTATTTGGGTTAGGTGTGGGATCAAATGGTAACTAAGTAGGTCTAGGTGTGCTTGAACTTGAGCTAGTAGGAGGAATTATAGCAGGTTGTTGGGGTTGTGAAGGTGGTTGCATGTAGCTAGTTGTCTGATTTTCCCATTGTTGTCCTACCCTCCATTGGGATGTTTTTTGCCAGTTTCCTAGAGGTGCCTACCAATTTCCCTAAAACTTCTGCCAATTCCCTTTAGATTTTTGCCACTAGGATAGAGAATTTTGATGATTAGGCCAAGTATTTGGAGGGTTTCTCCAAGGTTGAGGTAGGTATCCTCCATAGTTGGATGAATATGGGGATTTCCATTGGTTACCAAATGAATAAGAATTGAAATATGGCCCAACAAAAGATAATGGATCTAGTGGCATACCTTGTCTTGGAGTCCATGACCTCCTTTGTGCAATATAATAGAATTGATCATCTTCACCCTGGATTGGCTTGAATTCAGGTGGAATATGCTTGTTCTCAATATTAGCTACCATTTTGCATTCGCAGTCCTTCCTCTTTTGTGTGCAATGAGGGAAATATTCTGCCAACATTGCCTCAGCCTCCTCATGCTTCTTCTTTTCTTGAAGTGTATCTAGCTAAGTATCTAGATTGTTTATGATGTATTGCTTGAATTCTTCCAATAAGTGAGTAATCTTCATCCTTGAAACTCCATTGGTGGATGATTTACCCATAGAGGATTGGTAATCTATTCCCTTCTTTGAAGTTTCCCTAGAATAGTTCTAAAATATCTTCTTGATATCATCCCAAGGAACTTGAGTGATATCTCCTCCTCCCATTAGGTCCAAAGCATCAAAGCAACTCTTAGTGAT